>JADRCD010188240.1:0-29844 GCA_019843815.1 Montemys delectorum
AGTGACTAAGAACTGAGAGTCAGGATATAGACTGCTTTGTGGAAAGGGAGTAGAGAAGAAGGTGTCAGCTGAAGTAAGTCCTTATCTATTGAAGCAGCAAGGAAAAGAGAACACCTAGAGTAATAAACCAGGATGCGGAAGCCTGTGTTAGTCACAGGCCACGGGAAAAACTCCAATAGGCCTTATTAAAAGTCAGTTCCTCTTGGAAGTGATGGGACAAAAGGCTCCCTTCTCAGGCAGACAAGTAAGTTTTGATTTCTGAAAAGCAAACACATCATTACAGTCAGTTTGGGTTATATTTTAGTTCTAAATAACACAGAAATACATAGCTCAAGAGAAAAATTGGTCAATTTGGCAAACAAAGGGGAAAAGATCCTACCCTTGTTTTTAATTTATGTTTCTTTGTGTTCTTGAACCAAGTCATTTCTAAGTGTTTTTGACTCTCGTGTTTCACATTTCCACAATCTTTACAAAACTGTTCTTTTTCTCAGAGGACACAGTTTCAACTGTATGAGCAAAGCGATAAGAAATCAGACTTGATATCCAGAATATCATTGTAAAGGCATGTGCCTGGAGGGCAGCCACTGGGTGGCCTGCTTCCGGATTGTGCTCACTGTCTGAGCTGCTCCACTGCCTTATGTAGGTGCTTTAAACTTAGCTTCTAGGAGGACATTGCAGAACCTTCGCTTTCACTGTTGTGTCCAAGAAGTATCCCTGTTGGTGAGCCACGGGGGATGGGCCCAAGGAAGAGCTCACAAGTGCCACACAGCTTGTAACAGGCAGTGCTGGGATTTGAACCCAGGCAGTCTAGCATCAGTGTCTGTATATTCCATCACTGAGCCATCCTGGTACAAGGTGAGAAACAGGAAAATAAACTAAGCATGCATCTCAATGTACCCAGAGAGAAAGGGGCTGGGGTGGGGGTGGGGGTGGGGACTATTCCCAAACAAAATGCAGATTGCAAAATACAGGCTTAGAACCAGGAGCTTTTCTCTTCTGGACGACCAGGGTGAAGGACTGCGCTTCTGCTGCTTGTACTGTTTGTGCCCACCACCTTCTGTCAGGCCTTGTAGCTGTGTGCTCCCATTGTCTTCTGAGATAGGAACACTATTCCATGACCAAGCGATGTTGCTCTCTACAAGGCTCGACACCTCAGGATGTTTGCTGGGTTTGGACAGCACACAGACTTCCTTGCTTTGGATCCAGAAGGATCTGGTAGCTCTTCAGGACCACCTCTGAGCCACTGGAAAGGGGAAGCAGGTGTTAACTCTTGTTTACTGCATTGTGGCCTATCGAGAGCTGTGATAGGCAATGCAGGCTTTTGGTGTAGACAACGTGACATTCACGAGGCTGCTTTGGTTCCTGGGAGATGGCTGTGAGGAAAAAGAGTGTGCCAGGCAGATTCGAGGGGCACTTAGTAAGGTAACTAGTAACCAAAGCCAGCTTGTTATTCTCTGGGGGTAGGAGGCTAGAACAGCCAATGCATTTAAAAGGACATTCTATTTTGTAAAAAGGTACTGACTTAAAACTTTATACAAATCATCCTGGATGGAATTTTTAAAACAAAAGGGTTAGGAACAGAGAAGGCGGCTCTGCTCCCATGCATGTGGCAGTTCCTGATTCCTGTTGATGAAATGTCCTGCTAGTGAGTAGGAAGATGGCTCAGTGGGTAAAGCCCTGGCCTCACAAGTCTAAGATTCTGGGTTTAGATCCTCAGAGTCCACATAAAGCCCGGAGAAGTATTGTGTTCTGTAAGTCCAGTGATCCCACAGTAAGATGGGAAGCAGAGGCAAGAGACTCTAAGGAAGCTTGTGAGCCAGTTTGTCTTCATATGTATCTGCAAACACCAAGAGACCCTGCCTTGAACAAGGGGAAGGCAAGAACAGTACCTGAGGCTGTCCTCCCCCCACCACATGTGCTTAAGCATGTCTACCTACACATACACACTTATAGATGGGGAGGGGCAAGGGAGTTAAAAGCATAAAAAATTAAGAAAAACATTGTAAACAAGAGTACCCATAGAGAGAGCCTATCACTGGAGCACGTGTGTGAACCCACAAAGGAACCTTTGCTTTGACAACCTTTGAGGACAGAAGCACAGTACAGCTTGCTGTTCCCACTTCTGCATTCCAGAGATTATGTTAGCCAGCACATTTAGATCTTTTTCCTTTTTTTTACTTGTAGAATGACATATCAAATGATATTATTTTTTATTTATTTACCCTTTTTGTGTATATTTAGGTCATTTGGGTCATCAAAACTCACCACAGAGCATTTGGCAAAATCATCTTATTTTATCTGTGAGGAAATGGAGATTTGCACACGGAGAAAGAGGTTTAAATAACTCGGCAGATTCTTGAACCCGCACGTTGGATGTGTTTTTCTTGCTATTATTGTATTTTGATCACAGACGACAGGAGAGGGTGGCTCAGCTGCGTGCCTGTGAATGTGTTCGCACACGTGGGTGGTGTGTGAATGTGTGCGCCCACGCTAGTAGGTGTACATTATGTTGTGTGACAGATGTGCTCGTGAAAAACTCTGAATGAGTCCTTTTATTTTTAAAAAATGGAACATGAAATTTTAAATGCTCTGAGGGTGGAAAGATGATTTATTATTTAAAGGAAGCTTGTGGAGGAATCCTTATGTGAAAACTCTTTTTCTTCCTTCTTTATAAAGAGCAACTTCATTGAGAAGCAACTCTCACACAGCTAAGGGCAGCCATTTTGAGTGCATAGCTTGCCTCATCTCTCAAATGTATGCACTCACGCCATCTTCCCAAAGATTCTTCTATGTCTCTTGGCAGTCATCGGTCACCTCTACCCCTAGAAGGTAGTCACCCTTGTGGTTCTTGTCACTGTGAATTAGGGTTGCTTGTTTTGGGACCTTATATAAAGGAAACCATATGGTGTTTGGTATCCTTGGCACAGCGTTCATCTGAGTATCGGTAGTTTATTCATTTTTCTTGCTAAGCAAAATTCCATTCTGTGGCTGTTGCATGGGTTGCTTATCCTCGTACCTGCTGTGGGACATAGTCTTGCTTCCAGTTTGGGGCTTTATGGAGTACGGCTGCTTTGGACATTCCTGTGTAGATTGGTGTCTTTAAAAGCACATCCCCTCCATCATCCACCTGTGCAGATCTAGTGTTTGCACATGCTGAAGTAACTTCATAGGACATGTTTTTGTTGAAGCAACATTTGTAAGCATCTATTAATGCTGGGCATAGTTTAGCTGAAGAGTACTTACCTAGCATCATGGGTCCCTGAGTTCAATCCCAAGCACCACACAAACAAATGCTGCTTAAATCCCTTCTGTGTGCTGAATAGGTAGACCCTGCCCTGCAGGGATGTACACAAAAGCCTATATAACATTGGGAGTATTGAGATTACAGGTGTGTGGATCTTATTCATAGACTAACACAGCACCTGGTGCCTTACAGGTCAATTATGAGGGATAAATGAAAGCAGACACATGAAGTGCTTTGAAAATGGTCAAGCTCTGCCCAGAAGTCCATGACAGTCTTGGCTTTTGCAATACCACCACTAAGGAAGTTTCTGGGCTGCTTTTTCTGTCCCTCTGGTATTATTCTTCATTGGAATGAATGGCATCTTTGGACTCATGTTCCCCTTAGCTCAGTGCAGAGTTGTGGGTGTGCAAGATAAAGCTCTGCCTTAGAGAGATTGGGCCTGGGAAGCCAGTGACCACTGCAGAGGGGAATGAGGACCCTAGAGATGGGGTAGAGGACACCCAGACAAGCTATCTAAGACGCTTCTGTGGGCTAGGTGTATCAGGGGACGGGAGTCTGACCTTGGAGTTCAGGCAGAATCGGTTGCTTGTGAGATAACTTAAGGGGCGCAACTGCAGAAAGCTCACTGAGCACCCATGTCCTGTCTGGAAACAGAGACCATCGTTGACGTCACAAGAGTTTCGTACACTGAGGCAAGTGAAGAACCCAACTCAGTGTCTGAGGCAAATCTGATGCCCAAGAAACCTATGATCTGTCTGTCTGTCTGTCTGTCTGTCCCCTCCTCCTCCCTCTCCCCCTCCCCCTTCCCCTCCCCCCGCCTCCGCTCTCTCTCACATGGCACTGTGGACTTCTCATGCTTAGAGGGTAACCTCGCCTGTCCCTGGGTTTACCCCAGGCTGGGTACAACACCTACCCTTTTTGATAGTCGTAGTACCATTAAAAAGTCATCTGATAGTCTGTGATAACCTATGGGGATGTCAGTTTGGGACACAAAATATTTTCTATTTGTTTGGGGGGTGGTTAGAGTAGAAAGAACTTTGGACTTCAAAGGTGGGACTTGAAGGGGTGTGTGTGTGTGTGTGTGTGTGTGTGTGTGTGAGAGAGAGAGTGTTTGTGTGAGTGTGTGTATGTGTGTATGAGTGTGTGTTATGTATGTATATATTGTGTTCATGTATACCATGACACTAACAAAGAGAGAGGTTAGAGGACAATTTGTGGGAATTGGGTCTTTCTACCATCTGGGGATGAAACTTGGGTCATCAGACTGAGTGGCAAGCCCCTTCACCTAGTGAGCCATCTTGCAGGCCCGACTGCTTCAGAGCATCTAGCTGGTCAGTTTTTCTCTTTCCACACATTGAGTATTTTCTGAGTTCCAAGTGCTTTGCATTTCTGTCTCACAGAATTTCCATAACAACCCATTTCCCAGATGAAGCCAAGGCTTATGAAGAGGAAATAATTGTCTGAGGTCACTCAGTGGGTAAGAGACAAGACCGGGATTCAGGCCTGGTATGAAGCCAAAGGCTGTGCTCATCTCCCCTACTGTTTGCTTGGCTTCTGGCCCTTGCTGGAGGAAAAGCAAATGGGGATTTAGCTTGAAAGAGGAGCATAGTCTAAGAGAAAGTAAAGTAATTAAGAAGTCTGTCAAGGAGAGATGAGAAGCCGAAACAGAGGTTATGAACAGGGCCACATCTGGAGCAAGTGGAGTGAGCCCTCATTGCAGGAGGGCTCAGCACTGTTCTGGGAATGGCTGCAGGGAGCTCTGGGGTCTGTTCTTAAGTCACTCCAGCTGCCTCATGCCCTCTAATAGATTGCAGAGTTGTACAGGTCTGGGAACTCACATTGCTTCATTATCTGGGCCATGCATCCATGGGCAGAATTTGTGATGCAATGCATTTGGCTGTAAAGCCAGACCACTGTCTACCACCCTTTGTACTGAGCCACCCGTCCAGTCACAAACACTGAAGTCCCGCCACACTGATGGAAAGCCTTCCTCGCTTGGCTGACTGGGGCTTGGCCAGTGCTCTATAGCCATCTGCTCAGCCTTCGAAGCTCTTTGTTGCTTTTGGCATGTTTAATGGCTTAATTTCTATTTTTCTGTTGGGAAATGCAGTTAGCCAGCATTGCGGGAGCAGTGGGTGCTAAAACGGCTTCTGATTGCTATCTTGAATGTTAATATCCTAATACGTTTTACCGTCAATGACCTGTCCTCCCTGCTCCGAATCCTCTCTCCCCTTCTGCAGAGATAGGCTCAGTGCCCGCCTTGGATGGGCCTCGCTCCCCAGCTCGTTCCTCCGCTGTCCTCCTCCCTGCCTCTCACAGATAGCATTGTGCTTCATCAACACAGTCTGCAGCCGTGGGAAATCTTTGACTTGGAGGATATGAAAAAGTGTTTCATTTTGTTTGGGGTTAACAGAGATGATCTAATCTCCAAAAGGCATACATTATTTGAATTCCATGCTCGGGGGCAAAAGGGCTCCTGATGATTTTGAACTTGGGCAGAGATAGAATTCTGGTTTAGCGCTGCTCAGCAGAGTCAAGAGCTGGTTTCCTGTCGGTAACTCCTTGCTGGGGCTGGGGTGTGTTTATGGTGGGATCGTCCTCCAAAGAGCTCTAGGGAAACATGGCTTTACCCATGTTTAAAATCATGAGCTCTTTGGGAATGATGAGGGAAGTGACCTTGTGGGATCCCAGTTGACTTTGGTTCTTGTCAGGGTTCAGTGAGCAAATCCTGTGGAGTCCCCGAGGATGGCCCAAATCTGCTCACTGCTCCCTTTCACTGCCTGGCCAGACAGTACCTGAACTTAGACCACTTGCCTCATCCATAGGAGATCTCTTGATACAAAGGAAGATTTGAGGCCAAGAGCAAACACTCTCAGCCATGAGTGGCTAAGTCCAGCCAAACAACAGGGCTCCAGAGTGGCCTGGAAAGGATACCGCATGACTTAGAGAGACCATCATCGGTTCAGCTTGAGTTTCTTTGCCCCACACAGGTGCTCATATCAACACGTTCATTGAATAGCCACCTCAGCTTCCCTCTCCAAGTGTCATATGAAATGCCACTTCAATATAAATCACAAATCTGTTTTCCTCCCTGGGGATGGAGGTGAAAGGACCCAGAATAAACTTTATAAACCTTGAATTTAGATCTTTTTCCTGTCCACAGGTGGGTATTGGACAGTTTCTGACCGAGAGAAGTGGGCAGAGGTTGCATGTAGATCTTGCACTTTCTGTCTAGCAGAGGAGAAAACTACATGGACAGTGTGCTATGGTTTAATAGGAACTGTAATTAGGACAGTGTGCTGTGGGAACCCAGACGAGGGAGGAGTGCATCCTGGTGGGAGTGTCTAGAAACACCTCAGAGAGAAGGCATGTTGCCCTCAACCTTGAAGGAGCAGGAGACATCTACCACACTGCCTCTCCCCAAGAATTGCTTGCTGACTGTACACTTGCCTTCTGCTGGGGACAGTGGGAAAAATACAGGAAGGATGGTGGCTCCTGACCTTAAGAAATGCACGACTTGTGGGGGAGAGTGTGGCATTGCTGAGCCCCTTGGAACTGTGTATGCGGATGGCTGATGAGGTGGGAGAGTTGCATGGTGGACTTAGAGATCCAAGCATTCCAGAGCGGCTATTCTCCCATGGGGAAATCTCATGTTCCGCAGAAGCGTCCCTACCTTGCAAAGATGTCTAAACTCAACAAAAGAAGTCCAAGCCTCCATTTTCCACCCACTGCCCAATTTCATCAACTGGATTCTGAATAGCACGTTGGCTCTAGTTTGAGTAGGGGAAGGAGCAAACTGAAGATGGAAGGAGAAGGTCACTGGTGAGCAGTTGGAAGTACTGATTCTCTTCATAACCCAGCTGGTATCTGTTGGTCACGAAACGCCCATGTAGTCAACATATGAGCTGAGTGGGGATCGGAGGAAGGCACACCATGGAGCCTTGATCTGTGTTGTTGCTTCTCACACTGCTCTGCTCTGCTGCTTTCAGGGTCCTTCTGGGCTGTGGCTCGTGGTTCAGTTTCTCCTCCCTCTTACTAGCTGGGTTCCACACTGTTCTGTTTCTTAACTTCCCACTGAGCACAAGAGTGACATCTTAATTCATCTCTTCCTTTCTGAGTCACATAAAGAACACAAATTTCTTTGGACGATCTTGGCATCAGATCTCAGCACTGCCACTTAGCCTGAACTTGGACCACAGTTACCTGTCAAGGGGGCTAACGTAAAACCATCCAAGCTTCAGGCGGTTGACTAGAAGGCTGGATGATTCTTTGCTGTGGAGATAGTCTTGTACCTTGTGGCTTCCCTGGGATCTCTACCCTATATATGCCAGTTATGGCATCCTCTCTGCCAGTCACAACACTGAGTCTCTAGACAGTCGTGTCTTTAGAAATTCTTCAAGTACCCATTGTGAAGGAAGGCCCCTCCCAGGTTAAAAGCTGATGCTCCCTTTTGGGCATGCTTCAGATCTCTAGTACTACAGCACAGTAGATGTTCAGTGAACATCGATACTCTTTCATTCCTAACTCACCTAGCATTTGACACAGCTCTGATGAGTGTCATGACTCTTGGGTTACAGTAGCTCAGGGTGGGAGTGGATCCCTCACGCTGCCCACACATGCACTAACAGCCCTCTGTTGTTCTCTTACTTGCAGATTGATCTGGAGCCAGAAGGAAAAGTGTACGTGATCATTGATCTCTCAGGATCATCCGGTGAAGGTAGGGTGTGACCTCTTGCTCTTGTCTCATTCTGTTGAGCCTTTGTCTGCTGGGTCTCCCCCTTCCCATCTCGGCCAGGACATTATCATGGTGACATTTAATTAGTTGGCATGCTTTAGCAGGAGAAAGGTTATTTTGAAGATGTTATGCCTGTGTACCAAATAGGAGCCAGCCATCTGTTACTGGTGGAGCAGAAGGAGATTTCAGACTTGCTGAGAGGACAGTAACACGGGCATTTCCAAACGCTATGTGCAGGGCAGGTGCCAGTGCAGCGGCACCCTCTCCCAGGACTAGTCTGTGGGGTTTGCACTGGGCATGGTGAGAAGGAAGTAAAACCAGTTGGCCTAACGGTATTCAGAAAGGAAACAGACAAGGTTTCAGACTTTAAAATTTTACTTTTTTTTTTTTTTTGGATCATTTACAGATTCCTCTACTAGGTATTTAAAAGGCAAATGAAGCTGATGGGATGAGACAGTGCATGGAGTTTTTCTCTGATATTTATACGTTTCTTCTTTCTTCTTTTTATAGCCTCTTCTCTTAATTTCTTTCTTCTTTGTTCACTTACTATGTTTTAAGTGCAGAAGTGTAAGTGTGGTGAAGACCAGACGATCAGAGTGGAAGGGAAAGCAAGAAAATGCAGCCCTGTCCAGACAGGTGCAAGGCAGCTACAAGAGACTTCAGCAGGGGACTAAGGGTGTTTTCTGGCCTCATTGGTCCTCTCTCTCTGTGAGCAGGAGACAGAACAGTTGGTGTCAGTGGCATGCCTGAGAGATTGGGAAAGAGTCGCTGCTTCCCCTTTGAAATGAGGAAAAGAAATAGTGTCTGGGATCTGGGATCCCAAGTGAGAGGTGGGGGTCCTGACCTTCAGCTCTGCTGCCTGGAAAACTTGGCCCTTTCACGGATTCATACCAGGGTATAAGCACAGAGTCTCTCTCACAGAGAGAGAGAGGGGGAGGAGGGACGGAGGGAGAGGGAGGAAGGGAGGGAGGGAGGGAGAGACAGAGAGAGAGAGAAAGAGAGAGAGAGAGAGAGAGAGAGAGAGAGAGAGAGAGAGAGAGAGAGAGAGAGAGAGGCTCTAGGTAAAGGCTCTGTTAGGAGGAAACATAAGTGAAGTCAAAGGCTCTAAGCCAGTGGGTCTCAGCCTATGGATTGAAGTCTTAATATCAGACATCCTGCATATCAGATATTTACATTGTGATTCATAACAGTAGCAAAATTACAGTTATGAAATATCATTGAAGTAGTTTTATGGTTGGGGGTTACTACAACATGAGGAACTATATTAAAGCATTCGGGGGGGTCATAGCATTCGGAAGGTTGAGAACACTGCTCTAAGAAATGATGTAAGCAATAATGGTACCTGATAACTTTATTCATATTCAGTCTCTACACGTGTTCAGAACAACTCGACAGTCATGTACATACGAGGACCCCACTAGGCTTGGGTCCTCTTTTAATATATTTTGATGATTTGGCATAGGTTAAAAGCTTTAAGCATCCTTTCAAAATTGGTTTCTTACATATTCTGCTCTTTACTGTAGTTATGTTTGGCAAGCCCAACTTCCCCTCTCTGTTGTTAGTACTAAACAGACAAAAAATAGAATATGCTGTTGGAGAGTTGAAGATTTAACAATATATATTATGAAACATTTAAGACCTACAAAAAGTAAAGTAAAATAAACCAGCCATGTTAAAGAAAGGCAGCCTATCCCAGCACAGGTGGTAAATGCCCAAGGTCTCGCCTGCTCTGGAAACTGAGGTGGGACAGTACCTTGAGCACAAGCCATTAGGGCCAGCCTGAAAGTTAAGAAAAAATAATAAGGCAAACAAAAGATTGAAGGCTTGTAGTTGCTTAAACATTTTTTAGCGTAGTACGAGAGCCCAGCTTATCAGACTCGAGAGTTTACAATAGCATCCTGATTGTAGATGTTGGAAAATGTTTGATAAACAAAAATCAAATTCTTTTTTCCTGTTCTTTCCCTAACCTTAGTTAAACATACATTTCCTGTGCCAAGACGCTGGGCAAACCAATGGCAGGCTTGAATTATTTTCTTTCTCCTCAAAAAGATTAACAACTTGCAAAATTATAAACAACATTTTTTTTTTACATTAGAGAGAAAGGAGATGGACACTGAATGAACAAATAAATCAGAAGCAATTGATTTTTTTCTTCTTGCTTCTACGCTCTATTGCATGTGAATAACCGAAGCAATTTTCATTGGGCTAAATTCTGAGTCTTTTTTTTTTTAAATCTCTTTCATCTAAAGAAAATAGAGTTTACTTTAGAAATGCTGACACATGCCAGGATCTGTAAAGTGCTAGCATGTGTTGCTCTAAAGCAAAGAGGGCTCTAGTTAGCCTTTGCTGTTCCTGGACTTGGGATTCCCTTCTGTGAGTGGTGGGTGGGCGTCTGTAATCCTGTGCCATGCTCCATTTGTACCATGCCCATCTGTTCTGCCAGTCCTTGTCCTGGACTGAGAGGGTTCTCGGTCTTGAAGTAATTTTGGTTGCATAAGGGTTGTGAGGGTGAAAGAGAGACTGGGACAGGAATAAACCAGCTCAAAGACTGCTGCCTGACAGACATCCCAGAGAAGCTCAGTTGTGAAGCTACCCCATTGCACTACAGCCTGTAGACTCCACTCTTCATCCGCAGTCTTTCTTGGGTGCAGATGCTAACTGCGTTCTGTGAATGGCGAGAGAGCTGGAATGAGGACTGACTGAGGCTTCACTGCTCTGGTAATTCTGCCACCAGAAACATTTCAGGGACCCTGTCTCCATGCTCCAGTCCCACCAATGGGAAAAACATATTCATGGAAATTGCATACACTTTACAACACATGCAAATTCCAAAAAGTGCATAGGAAAGTGTGGGGGTGATAGTGTGAACACACCCCCTTCTTCTAGGGTGTCCCAAAGGGCTCTTTTTCTTGCTAACATGCCGTTAGGAAGTTCGTGTGCTTACATCCGCTGGAGCAGGATGTAATGTGATTTCTGACTGTCTAATGAAATTCCACCATTTGGACATCCTGTGCAGGTCACCATAATGGGATTTGACTAGTGTGTGCTTTGACTAAACCAGGGAACCTGGCCCCAGATGTAAAGGGTCAGGCCTGATGACACTGGAGATCATTTCCGGTCCCATGATGCTGTTCTTCAGTGTAATTTGCATAGGCATCAGTTGGAGCTCATGGCCAAGGAATGGGGTAATACTGTAGGTGATAGAAGGAGCTGAAAGAAATGGACCTTTTTTGGCATATGTTGTCACAGGTATTTTTCTGTGAACCCCAGTCTGAGGCATTCCTTAGTTTGACTTTCAGCATGAATAACAACCATTTGGCTCTCTGGTAAGCCTGGCACCATTGGCTCACCAGATAACTAGGTCAAAGCTCAAGTAACAGAAGTATAAATAGCAACTTAATTCTCAAATTGTGAATGTGTTTCATTCTGTGTAATAAACTATCATTTCTGCCTTTACTGTCATTTGTGATTCACATTCGTTATAACAATATAGCAATACACCATCATTCACAGGCCCTCCAGATAGGAGCTGGTTAGGGCCTAACCTGTCCAGTCTTCTCCTTCTGCTTTGCATCCAAGGCCAATGGTCACCTCAGATTGTTCTCAGAGTCTAAACTGCAGTAGAAATCGCAAGAAGTCAGACCCAATAGTATACAGAATCCACAACATAAAGTCTAGTTGAATCTGGTCCTGGTGGGATTATGCCTTGTGGAAGTGGAAACTGAGAGGCAGGAAGCGGTACCCACCTACCCTCTTTTCTGCAGTCACATGATGTGAAGTGTCTTCTTTAGGAAAGAGCATGGCCCTAGGCATTCATCAGACTTAGGTTGAACTCCTGGCTCTTATGCTTGCCAGCTTAGCTTCAGAGTCTGCACCCAGAAGATGGGGCAACACTATGAAATTTCATTTGGACTTAGATTGAAAGAGTCTGTTCTTGTCACTTGTAGGCTGATTCAGCCTGAAGTGACCCTGCCAAAGATACTAGAGAGGGATCACTATAAGAACAAGGCCTTGGAACTATTCACACGTGCAAAGATGCTCAGTAAATATGCAGACCCAGGAACAGAGTAGAGTTCATCAGAGTCACCTTGAGAGTAGCCAGCAGTCTCTTCAGGAAGTGGTAGGAGGGCGGTCTCTGACTCTGGCTGTGGAGTGCTCGAGGCAAGAGCTTGCTTCTTACAGAACATGTGGATGTGTGCCAGGTCTGAGAGATTACTTCCTGTAGTGATGCAGCCCAGCTGTTCGTTTTGCTTCTTCATCTTTCTTCCTCCCCATCCCCCCAAGTACAGCAATTCCCAGCCAGACACTCTGGAGCATGGCAGAGCCACTGGTTTGTGTCCTGAGCACATTAACGTTAACAGGGGCTCTTGTTAGAGCCTGGCTTCTCCCGTCACCACTCCGTGCAGACTGAGAACACATGGTCTCCAGGCTCTCACTGGCCCTGGGGAAAGCCTTTCATCTGTTTGAGGACAGTTCTTGAATCTCTCTTCTTCAGGCGGAATCCATAAGATCCTTAGTCTTTCTGCAGGTTATGTTTTCAAAACCTGGCTCCTCTTTGCAGCTTTCGGCTGAGTTTTCCTCCTAGTTGCTCAAGAAGATTTGATAAAGGCAACTTCACGTGGCTCTGGAAAGACATGTGTGTGGAGATTTTCACATACCAAGTGCTTGGCCTCATCACCTTCACGTGGAGGTGCAAGGCTGAGAGGACAAGGGATGTACCTTAGAGCACACTGCAGGCTCCTCCCGGGGCTTCTGCTCTGTCATGGCCCTGATGATGAGGTTGTCAACATGGAAATGACCTCCTGTTGCTAGTGTTACTATTATTTTTCCCCTCAGAAAGCTTTTAATAGGAACATAAAGCCAAAGTTCTTAGCTTTTAATCCAAAGGTGGCCCCAGAGTCCCTTTCATGAATAGACAGATCTGATTTTTAATTCTCTTAGACAGGAGCACCCCTGATCCTTGTTTCAGGAATGACTTGGTCCCTCTCCAGCTGTCTGAAACCGAACCTGACATAAATCTAGAAGGACAATGATCTTTCCTACTGCCCTGCTCTTTGTTAGGGACATTGGAGTCTTGTGTTCATGGCAGGCATTGAAACACTGCCCTTGGGGTGAGACCTTGGCTCTGCCAGAGGGCAGGATCTCAACAGCATCTCCAGGTTCCGAAGCCCTTCTGAAAAATTTGGCTTCTTCTAAATCTCATGTTATTTGATCAAGTAGCTTCTGGTTGTCAGAGAGTTTTAACTCCTACTCATTTAGTGGACCAATGAGTAAGACTATTCATTCACCAGTTCATCTCAAGACTAGGGAAACTTGAAGTGGAGCGAGAAGCTGAAAATGGAAGACGATGTTCACAGAATGAGAACATTGCTTGAATTCAACCAGGAATGGACGTCTTATAGGAAGAAGGCATCAAAGACTAGCACATTCACATTGAGTTCAGACTGGGTGTTAGTCACCAAGGAGGAAACTGGAACTGGAATAACTCAGCTGGAAAGGAAGGGTAGACCAGACCTCAGGGAGCGAGGGAGAGGCATTTTGTGAGCTAGGGGAGTCCTGTTATCATTATCCAAGATGGCTTAGACTTTTCATATTAAGGAATGGTAGGATAAACAAGGTAAACAGAGTGTGTTCTCTCTGGGAGCATCCAAACCAAAAGATAGTTGTCAGTCGTGCAAGCAGAAATCGTCATGCTATGCACGCAAGGAAAACGGAATGCTATAAATGATTGATCCATGTTTGAAAGTTGATGGCAATTGTTCTGCTAAACCTTCATGGTCAAGGCCTCTATCTCACTAAGGTCCCCCAAGGAGGAAGGGAATGTTCCCGGTCAAATATAATCCCATCCAGAACATTGGATGGAGGCCTGTTTTAACTGTGCCACTGAGGTGTTTAGAAGACTGTTCAAAGAAAGGCTTTTCTTGAATTTCTCCATAGCCTTTTTTGGATTCTCTCCCCAGGTAGATTTCTGGTAAAATCCTACAGTAATCACACTGCAGTCTTCAGTCTCTCAGCCTCCTCCTCCTCTTCTCCCTTCTTTAACAGGGCTGGAGAAAAACTCCTCATCTCCAGCCTGCTGGCCAAGTGGACCACCACTGAGCTATGTCTACAGCCTTTCTCGGTGCCCCAAATTAAGCCTCAACATCCCCACATTTTCTCTTTCAGTCTCTGATCATTTTTGAATCTGAAATATCACTTAGACATTTCCATCTTCCCTAAGCCATATCCAGCTGCAAGGTGCTGGCCCATCTCCTCTGGGACATGTCCCTTAACCAGTAGGATTCTGGTCATATTCACCTCAATGCTCCCTAGACATATGTGGATGTGCCAGATTTTCCAGAAGTGGACTGAGTCCAGAAAATAAAGATCACAACACTTAGATCTCAAAACCATTGATTTTTTACTATGTACTCTGTACTGGAAACTCTCACCCCGGTATAACTGCTTACCACCTCTGAGACACAGGCCCAGGGAGTGTATCTTTTGCTATCTAGATATAGTGGTCCATCTTTGCCTCGATGGAAGCAGTGTTTATTCCTAGAAGTGATTGCCTGTGTGGATGATGTACAAGACTCAAGAGCATCCATCACGTCAAGGAGTTCTGAAAGCCTGAAGAGCCTTTGCTGAAATGATCAATGAGAAAAAAGCCAAGAAGCCCCCATTTCCTTCTAATTGGTCTCTAGAAACCCAGAAGTTCCTCTGAAATGAATCCTCCCCATGGTCAACACCACCAAATGCCAGCCATTAGTAGATAAAACCAGGGTCGAACCTGGAGAGACCGGGGATCTGCTCTCTGCAAGCGTCCCTCCTGTCTGCCATTGTGTGGGCGCAGATGGATGTTTCTGTTGACTGTATGCTTGCTTTACTCCTGAGTTAACTGCAGAAGGGATAGTCATGTGGAAGCAACACACACATAGAAAGGATGGGCTTGTGATAGGTCCTTAGCGAAGACACGGCTCCTGCATCTCCTCCCCAGTGCTGTCCATCGGTCGCCACTGTTATGATCATGTCTGTGCCTTATGAAGGAGACTTGGGGAATCATGTTTGCAGCTCGGATCATATTTGGTTGAAATGGCCCATAATTGAATCATTTACTGTTGTTAATGTCCTTGTGACTTGGCTTGAAAGAAAAGGGTATTTCCATTCATCTAACCTAATTTAGAGAGTTGTCTTTCTGTACTGATTATTCTATTCTTTTATCTACTTGAAGCTGGCCAGTGCTGACAGTTTTATTGATGTTCCTTATTACCTAGCTTTGTTGAAACCCTCACATTTTCACAACCAAACACATTTGCCATCATTAATCTAGGGGTAACACCAAGGCTTTTATCTTCCTCTTGTATTGTAACCCTTCAGTTGGGCTTGTGTAGACTGAGGCCACACACACACACACACACACACACACACACACACACACACACACAAACACACAAGCACGAATGTGTGTGCATGTGCACAGGCACACATACATCTCTAATCTCTCTGTTAGGTACTCTTCCTCACAGTTGGAAAGGAGTTCACTAGTGGAAGCCAGGGTACCTATAGCAGAGAGGACATCCCTTGGCACTACACATCACCACTATTGCTAATGTCAGAAGTGAGACAGACTGGAAAGCCAGGGAAGGAGGACACTGGCAGCCACTGCTCTCGGTTGCTACCAGCTGGGCAGAAGATATACCAAAGCTAATGAAACCACCAGTCTATGTATATATGATCAAGCACGGGACAAGAAGTAACAGTTACTAAATAAATAGTTGCCACCAGAAACACCATACTAGCAATGTAGTAGGCAGAGCTGGCGAGGAAAAGCAGTGACTCTGTGGAATCGAACTGCTGAGGGTCTTTCAGTGCCTATGGTAATGGGCTACTACGCCCACCTACTTCTCCATAGCAGGAGCATGGAGTCCTCACTAAGGCCCTGCGCAAGGAAACCTCTCATTTGAATGCATCATTGTATATTAGAGAGGTCTCGAACAGTAAATGTGTACACAGTGTTAATCCTGGGGCTCCTTCTCCTTACATCTGTGATCTGTGTGTACTCGGTGGATCATTTCTCTCTGTCAGGAATTTCTGGAGCCTGTTGTAATCCCTAGCCAGACACAAGTCATTGTCCCTCTGCATAAAGGAACAGTCACATTTCCACCTAATTCCTTCTTTATTATTTCTAAATAATTTTTAAATAGCCCATACACATAAATTATAAACTAGACAAGAATATTTTTCTTCCTTCTCAAATTTCCTTACCCCTTTCCCAGAGGTAACCACTGTTCTCACTGATTGGTGTATCATTGTAGAAACATTCTCTCTACACACACAGACGGGCTGAGAGAGCCGGGAGAGACGTGAATGTAACCTTCAAGGGATTTGATTTATTGCTCACTCTGTGCCTCAGGATTGAGTGGAGTGCCTGTATACATTGAGTATATGATAGCTACATGTTTGTATAAATAAAATAGGTTTCTGATATGGAAAAATTTGATACATCAAATTCAAGGATCAACCAAGGAAGGAGAATATAGTATCTATTATTATTGCATTTTAGGCTAGCCACGTGGCCTGAAGATCTCTCCAGAGCAACACTAGTGGTTGCCATTTATTGACTCTCTGCTCAGAGGAGAGGTCTCAGAGGGGAGAGCCTTACTGCTGACCCCACTATACCTGCCCCACCAACGGCCGCAGCACACTGCTGCGCTTCTTGGTCTCTCCTTTGCCGCTTCCTATCAGAAGAATTTGAACTGGCATGTCTGGCAACAAGCCACATCGTCTATTTGGGCCAGGTGGTCTTCTCTGTGCACAGGGTGAGGATGTATTGTGTAGCTTTTTCCTCTATGTTTAGGCAACTGGTAGCCTTTGGTAACAAAAGTGGGATTGCAAGAGAAAGAAAATGTTCAAGACAAAGCGCTATACAGAGATTATTATTTATATCCAAAGGGATCTGTCATGTGGTAGGGGAAATACATACATTATTGGAAAGAAATAATCTAAGGGAAATCTAAGTCCATCGTCTGCTGGGCACCAGTGACAAAGGCAGAGAGGTCTGGAGAATGTCTGGCAACAAGCCACGTAGTCTATTTGGGCCAGGTGGTCTTCTCTGTGCACAGGGTGAGGATGTATTGTGTAGCTTTTTCCTATATGTTTACGCTCTCCCTTCTGGGGAGAGGAAGGAGGTTCATATGACTCTGGAAGTAAACATACAAAACCCAGGAAGTAAACAAAACTTATCAAGCTTGGGGAGCTTTCAAAACTTACAAATGTCACAAAGTTCTGCCCTAATTTTATATATGCAACAATAAGTGCTGGGCAGAGGAGACTCTGCTACTGCCTGTACATTGTACAGGAGGTCCACAGACACGGCGTTTGTTAGCCTTTGGTAACAAAAGTGGGATTGCAAGAGAAAGAAAATGTTCAAGACAAAGCGCTATACAGAGATTATTATTTATATCCAAAGGGGTCTGTCATGTGGTAGGGGAAATACATACATTATTGGAAAGAAATAATCTAAGGGAAATACATCAGATGTATTTAGGGGACATAAATACATTTAGGGGAAAGGAGGCTGAAGGAGTTTAAGGCTGAATCCGTCAGAGATGCTATGAGAACGCATACCAACTCAGTGGGCCTGGGATGGGTTCCAGGTGGCTCATCAGCTCCAGGAGATGCCATATTGCTGGTCACCAGACCACACTTTTGAAAAGCAAGAGACGGTAGTCCCTAGGGTCCCTTGCAAACCATGCTCGGCAGACAGCAGTTTTAATTGGAAACTTCCCAGTTCCTTTCCTCCCCACCTCCCAAGAGTTCACTCCGACACCCACCCTGTGTGCGTGCGCATACCCTTGTCTGTCTCAGTTCCTCTTTCTGGGGAGGGGGCTCAGTCAGGACCCACCAGCAGGCCACTTGACTTAAGCAGCCCACTGAAGAGCAGAGTCTTCTCTGTGCACAAGGACAAGGACATGAACCAGTTTATAGCAAGAAAAAAAGCCCTGCGTGGCCTTCTGGGACCCACTCATCAGGATATTAGATTTTTTGGTTTTGTGTTTGTTTTTCTATAAATACCCTAAAGTATTGAGTGCTGCTTGAATTTGATCCCACTGTGCAAATTTTCTCCTGGTTCTTGCGACTTTAATTAAAGAAACTCACCCAGGGACCTTGCTAGAACTAACCTCTATGTGACCCTTCTCTGATAAGCAGGTTGTACTGCTTTTCATGAAAGGAGAGAATTCTGGATCGGGGCAGAGCACACAGTAGGGGCATAATTTTTACTTGTTCGTTAAATGGATGTGTGACTAAATGGAAGTAGCAGGCACGAGTGTCACCTTTAAAGGAAACTATTGGGATAAGTAAGGCGTTTGGCCGACTTTGCTTTGAGTAATCGTTGCTTTGTGTTCCAGTATACAATCAGTCTCATGGGTGGGTGTGGACAGAGTGTTTAAGCTGGCTTGCTATGCCAGGCACTTATTGGTAGGACTTGAGGCTACCTTGCTGCCTCCCCATAAACACAATACTCTGGCCCTCCCTGCTCATTCAGTTCCTTCTCTAGTCTTTTAAACCTCAGTGAGTTTGTAGGTTTGCCTCCTCCTGGGAGCCTTCCCACAGTGGCCCATCCCACCCGAGCCTGCAGGTCCTTAACCCTGTCTTTGCCCCAGGCATTCTTTACATCCATGTCTTCATCTGTTTTATTGTTTGTATTCTGAGGGGAGTTTAGGTGAGGCCCTGGCTAGTCCATAAGCTTTAGCTACACACTCTGAACCAGTCTTTTAAAGGCTGGGGAAGACAAGTAGGTAAAATAATGGGGAAGAGGGAAAGGAATTCACCTTAGCATTTGTTTTCATTTGTTCCCTGAAAACTTAAGAAAAAGAGGAAATGTTAAAACTTAGAGTTGAAGGGCCGTGACACGTGCCTGTAACCACTGCTGCTGAAGACCATAAATTCAAGGCCAGCCTGCACTATCCAGGGAAATGCAATCTCAAAAAAAAAAAAAAAAAAAAAAAAAAACATTCAAAGCTTGAATGTTAATCTTAAAGGCCCATCTTTGAATGCCTCCAAGTTGCACCAGCACCTCCTGTGAAGGCTCCTGTAAGGGGAACAAATGCCTCCCATCGCCTCGCTGTTTGCCCCTCAAACTCTATCACATGGCTATGATATTGAGCTTGCTAAAGAGTGGCCCTTTGTGTGCACTGATGCACAGATCCCATGAGAAAGAAAAATGGCGACCGACAACTGCCATCTTTTAGGGAACTAGCCTTCTGTCGTGATTATTCATGTGTGCCAGGAAGCAAAAATCTTTTCTTCTCAAACTCAGGAAACTCTTGACTAGAAGCCATGCTCATGAGAAGAAACCTGGGTTGCCTCAAGAGTAGGTTGTATTTTGGGGAGCAATAGTCTCACTAGGTGGTGATGGATTGCCCCAAATGGACCAACCACAAGATTACCTATAGGAGGTAGGATCCCTGGCTCTTCATGCACATTAAAAACCCAAGCCCCCAAAGCAACCATTTGTAGAAGCTTGTCCTTGTCCTTCAGGGATAACAGCCATTATCATTTTTGCCAGAAGTAGCTGTGACTTCTCAGGAATGACCCTTAGGACGTGGTCTGTTGACATCCCCACGGAAGGAGGGCAAGGGAAAGGCGGTTAGGCAGTTAGACCCTCACCTGAGAGCTAAGGAATGTCGTCTTGCGTCCCATCTGCTTGTAATTCTCCCCTAATTGCAGCAGCCTTGTGGCCTTGGGAGGTGTGCAGTAGACAGTAGAGGCTTTGCTGACAGGGGACTCCATCTGTGTAGCTATGCGGGGGAGAGTGTTCAGTGCTGTGGCTGCCACAAAGGTGCCATGCTGCAGTGAGCAGCTCCTCACCCGTGCTCACTAAGTAAGCCAATGAACGCACTGATTCCCCAGATTGCACCCTGATGGAACCATACTGTGATCTGTCACAGACACTCTATGCAGGGTGAGTAGTCACTTGTTTGAATCTCCCCAGGAAAAGTTCATGCCACACCAGCCAACAAGCCAAGCCTGGCAGGCAGCTGGACTCAGCCTCCTCAGCATGAGGAGCCCACAGCAGCTTTGTAGGAGGCAACACTCCAAGTCTGCACATGATGCTTCTAAAAATACATCTGAAAGCCAGAGGAGTAGAAGTTGAATAATTGAGTTAAATGCTGTGACGCAGGATTTCATTACCAGAGAGCTAAAACGCATTAAAATCCTCTCATTATGTCTCATTGTTTGGACACACTCTTTGGTAACATCTCCAATATTTTGTGCTTTTAAAAATGCATATATTTTTTTCTTATTTAATCATGTTGGGGAGTATGTCAGCCTGCTTAGATGCGGGGAGGGTCCAGCTGAGACTACAGGTTTTCTGGTTTGTTCCTATTGACTTTGATTTTTCGAAGTAAACGGTATCCATCTTTTCATTGTGAGGATAACAGTCACTTTTTCTCTTATTGTTTTTATTTTTTAAGAAAAAAGATATGAAGTAATGTAGTATTTTCATAGGTGCACAAACACTTGTAGTCTCAGTTGACCATGCCTGTGTGTCTCAGGCTGTGTAGGATCCAGCTATACTTAGGATATATTTGTTATATGGCTGTTGTCCAAGTGAGATAGCTAGGCTGTGGACGGCTTACAGACGTGTGGCAGGTAAAAGCTGGCCATGGGCTGTCCCTGCCTGCTCACGGTTGGGTGTACATTTGGCCCATGTGCTGTTTGAAGGTTAAATGGATGAAAGTCAAGAATTGCCTGTCATTGGTGGGGTTGGGGTCACTGGGGTTGCTGTCACAGCCTCCTGGACTTGGAAGACTTTGTCTGCTTAATTACAGATGTCCTTCCAGCTGCTTGGCCCCTTCCTGTCTGTGATTATAGCGCAGGAAACCACTCCACTGCCACGCTAACCAGAAGTACCTAAGGCCTGCCTGCAGAGGAATCTTATTATTACTGTCTCAGAATTTTAAAATTCTGAATCTTTAAAAATTTAAATTAAATCAGGGCTCTTTAAGTACAAAATCCCCTTCCTGCAGCCCATAGGCCTCTTTGCTTTAGAAAACTAACAATCAAACAAAGATTTTTCTTTTTCTTTTTTCTTTCTTTCTTTCGTTTTTTTTCCTTTTTTTATTAGATATTTTATTTACATGTAAATTTTCCCTTTCCCAGGTTCCCCTCCAAAAAACAAACAAACAAACAAAAACAACAAGAACAAACCCTTTTGCCTCCCCCTTCCCCATGCCTACCACCCCACCCTCTCCCACTTATTGGCCCTGGCATTCCCCTACACTGGGGCACAAAACCTTCACAAGGCCGAGGTCCTTTCCTCCTATTGATGATCGAATTTTCAATCCTCTACTATACACATGCTGCCAGAACATTCAGTCCCACCCTGTATAGTCCTCGATTGGTGGTTGGGTCCCTGGGAGCTTTGAGGGTACTAGTTAGTAATTGTTGTTCGTCCTAAGGGGCTGCAAACCCTTCAGCTCCATAGAACCTTTCTCTAACTCCTTCATTGGGGACAGTGTACTCAGTTCAATGAATGGTTGTGAGCCTCTACATCTGTATTAGTCAGGTATTGTCAGAGCCTCTCAGGAGATAGCTATATGCTTGTCCTTCCTTCCGTCTCTGCTCCATAGTTAATCTCTGCCACTCCTTCTGTGGGTGTTTGATTCCCCTTTTTAAGAAGGAATGAAATGTCCACCTTTTAGTCTTCCTTCTTCTTAAGTTTCTTGTGGTTTGTGGGTCGTTCTTCCTGTATTCCAAACTTCTGGGCTAATAACTACTTATCAGAGAATGCATACCATGTGTGTTCTTTTGTGATTGGGTTACCTCACTCAGGATGATACTCTCCAGATCCATCCATTTCCCTAAGAATTTCATAAATTCATTATTTTTAATAGCTGAGTAGTACTCCATTGTGTAGATGTACCACACTTTCTGTATCCATTCCTCTGTTGAGGGACATCTGGGTTGTTTCCAGTTTCTGGCTATTATAAATATATATCTCAAGACAGGGTTTCTCTGTCCTGGAACTCACTCTGTAGACCAGGCTGACCTTGAACTCAGAAATCTGCCTGCCTCTGCCTCCCAAGTGCTGGGATTAAAGGCACGCGCCACCACTGCCCAGCTAAAGATTTTTCTTTTAAATTACTTTTGTCCCTACCTTGCCGACCTTGCCCATGCCTTCTTCTATGATTTCAGTTTTGACAAAACATGATGCTTCACCTGTCATGCGTGTGTAAGATCCAGTGAAGGAACTGCCCATGGCCTGCTGTTTTACATCCCCTGTGCTGACCTGTATCTTGTGTTAATTCTTTTTTGGCAGTTATTTATAGTTTACCTGCCCATGCACATATATTTTTAAACAAGGAGTTATTTGTTTTGAACTTTATTTAAATACTTTGTATCAATGCTTTGTAATTCTTTTAACATAACCCCTTCTGAGATCATTCTCCTTGGAGTGTGTGACTATAGTCGGTTAGGCTTTGTTTCTGTGTGTTATTACATGATATGATTATGCCGAATTCATTCATGCAGTCTTCCCTTTGTGGGCATCTTCAGATGTTCCTGTTAAGGACTGTGTTGGATTTGAGCACACTTGAGTACAACTGCAGTTTCTTTAGGCTACTTATCAGGGGGCTGATTTGACAACTCAGTAGACGAATGTAGACCTTGGTAAAACGTTTTTATACCAGTTGATGCCACTGACATATGGATTCACAGTACCTATTTGCATTATATCTTAATATTAATTATATGATTAAAATATTATTTATTTTGTTTATGAGTATTTTGTCTGCGTATATGTCTATGTATCATGTGCTTACCTAGCACCTGTGGAGGCCAGAAGGCGGCACTGGGCCTCCTAGACTTACAGACAGTCATGAGCCATGCGGGTTCTGGGAATTGAACCCGTGTCCTCTGGGAGAGCAGCCAGTGCTCTTAACCACTGAGTCATCTGTGTTATCAGATCTTAAAACTGTCAGCCCTGTGTTAACAGATTTTAAAATTACCATTATAGTTTTAATTTTTATTATTTTTATTATTTTTTATATGTGAATAAATTTTATTTTGCTCAAGCTCACCCTTCTCTTTTCTCCCAACTCCTGCTACGTCCCTTTCACTGTCTTTTCCCAACTTTACATCACACACACAGCTCAGTGTTACCCACGTGCATGACAGTATAAGGCTGCAGTGTGGGGGTCCACCACTGAAGAAATGTAGCTAACTTTCTCTTGTCTAGCAGCTATCAAGTGTGTGCAGGTTTTCCACCAGGCTGGAGCCTTGTGAGCCCTTCATCATCCACACTGGTGTATTGGTTGGACTGACCTTGTGCACGTTGTGTGTAGGCACCACTGCTGTGGAGAGCTGATGAGTACAGCTGCCTCTCCTGTTCTGCTAAGCTCATCCAGTCTTGCTTCGGTCTCCCATGACATTTCCTCAGTAAATGGCTGAGGATGTGATGCAGATGATGCTCTGGGGAAGAGCACATTCTGGTCACTTGTTCTCTCCACTTTGATCATTTGTGCTCCTCTTGTAAACCTCCATCCGTCGGCATCTGCTAAAGGGTGGAGCTGGACCACTCTATGGGTATGAGGTTAGATATCTACAAGGTAGTTGGCTATCAGTTCAGTAAAATGATAGTAGAGTCTGTGACCATGGATTCTCAGTTTACAGTACAAGGCTCGAGTTTCCTCCTGTTGTGCAGGCCTTAAATCTAGTCAGATAGCCACTCCAAGACATCTGTGCTACCATTACTGCAATGGGCATAGTTTGCCAGGTGAGTTGTGAATGTTGAGAGTGGGGTAAGGCTTGGGCACCTTACCCAGAGGTCCCAGCCACCCACACAGACCTTTGCAGACTTCCAGATAATGCCATGATGATTTCTCCAAGCTCTGTGACCAAAGTGTAAATATAGTGTCTTCAGCAATAGCTTCTTACTCCCAAGTTCTGGTAGACAACCAAGTTCAGTGGGAATGATCTGTATTGTTAGGGGAGTCTCCTGGACCCTCTGCCCAAGAGCTGGAAGGGAGATATCCTATGTCTGGGTCTGAGCCTTTTGTTTGATTCTCGGTGGTTCCTTGAGAGGAGCTTTATACCTCTATGCAGAAGAAACTCTGTTCTCCAGTGCTGTTTTAATAGGCCACTTCTGATGATTAGTGATACTGGGTGCCCTCAGAAGCCTGCAGGTTTTGGTCCTTGCCTCACAAATGCCTGTCCACTCCTCTCGTGTTTGCTTATGTCTGCTTCACCCTCTTCTGGATGTAGTTCTGGGAGCTGCCAATATCTCACCCTGGCTTGTGACTAACGGGTTCATTCTCTCTGTGGTCATCTGATACACAGACATTTGAAGTATGAAGCTTGGGGGATCCTGAACAAAACATTCCACATGCTTGGGCTTCCAAACATGTTTCTGTTTGGGTAGATGAATTCATCGGTGTATTACTACTCTACTAAGTCAGATACCCAAGATGGCCCAATGAACAGATGTGCAAGAAAGCTTGTTTGAAATCCTACATCACCACACTGCCTCCATTTTTATACCTAATTCACTCTAGGAATAGTAGTCGTTGGAACTGTGATTTATGTTTTATTTAGTGCTCTATGAAATCATTTGTCCCTTGCAATATAAGCTCTCAAAGACAAGCATTTTATCTGATTTTTTAAAATCTTTGTTTCCTAGAAACCTGGCACATAGTAGATGCTCAGCAAATGTTTGTTCGGTGAGTAATGGAATCAGTTGTGTTGACAGAGGCCATGCCATCATAGCTATGACATCATGCAAATGCTACCTACAGCAGCTGCTCTCCATTCAGCTAACTTGCAAACTCAGATATAATGTCAGTTAGTGCATCTCTGGCCCTTCCTCTTCCAGAGTGGAGGATAAATGCCCTTGGGAGCAGAGCTCGGTGTGTAGACTTGTAGCTAGGCCCTGATGGGCTGGCACTCCTCTAAGGACAGATTTCCAGGGTGATACTAAAATTTCCCAGGCTATTTTCTTTGCCCTTCTCTATGGTAGCTGTCAAGACTGCTGCTTTTACAAACCCTGTTGGCTTTTGCATCGTTGCTATAGAAACGGGAGCTGGTAGTTGGAGGAAAATGTGTGTGTTTTTGAGACCTAGGGAAGGAGGGTATTGTGGAGTGGATGAGAGCTGTGGGTGGGAACAGCCAAAGATGGTCATCCCCGGAAGTGCTTCTGGAGGCCCGCCCTCTTGAGAGTCTCCTCTCCAGAGAGCAGTGCTTTGCCTTGGTGCATAGTTGGAGTGCTGGCTCCATTTGTGGAGCTGTAGGCTCCCTGGCAAGCATCCAGCCCTTCATGGAACATCTGGGAAGCTTTAGCCCCTCCCTGTGCCAAAGCCTCTAGGCCCTAGAGACAGGAATCAATGACCTCTTCTTGGCCCGCTCCTTAACCTGAGTCCCAGACAAGTGTTTTTCTGGGAACTAGGAAGGCTGATCCTTGATGCCAAACTCCCCCTTCTGATTAAAGGGTGGGGACAGAAACAGGCTTGGGCTTGGAGTGAGCAGGATGAGAATTTGGCTTTTCAGGAAACCAGAGATGAAATGGGGAGTCTCACTTCTCCTCCCTGGGCAGGCAAACAGTAGGTGAGCTGCTGATGCTACTGCAAGCTCACTTGACCGGGGAGGCCACCTGCATCTACAGACTAATTAGGTTCTGTCCCTGGCAACCTCTGAAGGTTAGCCTGAGAAGGTGCATGGTGGCCCTTTAATGCACAAAATTTATAGCATACTGTGTGTGCTGAAGAGAGTGAAGGGATCTGGTGTGTAATCAATTGGGAGTAAATACGCCATGGAGACACACACACACACACACACACACACACACACAGAGAGAGAGAGAGAGAGAGAGAGAGAGAGAGAGAGAGAGAGAGAGAGAAAGAATAAGTGCCCTCAGCCTATCCCTCAATAATAAATGGCCTCTTTATACTTGAGATCAGATCCCTATGTCAGGAAAATAACCTTTTAGTTAGACCTATTTCTTGTACACTGTAGGATATTCGAACTGTTGGCAAGAATGAAATTATAGTTTCTCTGTTTTGTAGACATTCTCCTTCATGTTTGCCCCATGGTGAACCTACCCAGGTGATACGAAGGAAACAGCCAGGTTACATACAACAGGGTAACTACCAACAATGGAAACTACCTAAATGCCTAGGGGGCATTTCATCCCAGTCTATAACTGAATAGTAAGAGATCTCTGTAAAGTTTAGACTTATTTTTGTATATTAATGAGGATAGGTGTTAAAAATAAATGGTTAAGTAAACAATGACCTACACACACACACACACACACACACACACACACACACACACACACCTCTGACCTTGTCACTGGACCCTTTAAATTGGCCTCCCATTTTTTCAAATACCATAGAGAACTGTGGGGGAATTAAGTTTTTCTCCTATAGTCTAACAGGTTCAATCAATGAGTCTCGAAATAAATAGGCATCAAGAGGGAGAAAGGTACAAATATTTGTTGTGAGTTGGGCATCAGATAAGCCTAGAACACAGTAAAAGGTTTGAGGGATAGATGACAGGTGACTACATGCCTGTTGAGGCCTGGTGTCACTTCCGGCCTCCTACAATTCTAGTTGAACCTGCCTGAAACCCAGGGTAGCCTGATTTGAGGTGGTGTTTCCTGGATGAACATGGTCAGTGACAGCCATGGAAGCCAGTTTTAGATAGAAGAGGGATCCAAGGCCCTGATGCAGGAGGAGAGCCATGCCTCTGCCTGGTAGACATGGTTCTTCCCCTGACAGGGCTCCATTCTCCTCTCTGTACCTGCTTTTCAAAGCATTAGAATGGGGGCCCTTCTATGTCACACTGTTGACCTAATGGGCTGAACCCTCTGACATCACCTGCAAACTGCTCTGTATATCATGGTAGCACTTTAATCAAATAAGGTCACAGCCTTGCTGCCACCCTCAGAAATGTTCAAGATCTCCAAAGCCCAAGAACGGCTGTCTTGAGGGAGATTCCACCAAGCCACCCGGTGGAACCTTCCTTCCTCTTATATTGGGCGCCCCCCCTTACAGTTTGTGGAATGAAGTGTCTGTCATGATAGGCACTTATTTTACATTCGGAGGAAATAATTCCAAAATGTAAACTTAGTTGCCTTTTTAAAAGCGAGTTCAGAGGAAATAATTCCAAAATGTAAACTTAGTTGCCTTTTTAAAAGCGAGTGTGCCGAACATAACTTAGGCGTTGAACGTGTTAGACATTTTTATGACTATCAGTTACTGGCTTGTAAAGTGAGGGATGTGTGGAGTCTGTCCCTACAACCCAGGAACCCAGGTTGTTAACTTCCTTTCTCCCCACTACCCCTAGGGCTTGCTCTCTAATTGTGTGACAATTTAAGGATGGCTTTGGGCTTCTCTTTTGGAAGAAAATATGTTTTTTGTAATCATTGCTTACTGTTCTCGCATGGGGAACTATGTTCTAGGCTCCTGAGCAGTGTCACTCTAGCATCCCGCAGCAGCACCTGGAAAAGTGGCACAGTACACCCCACTGGGCCCCACCCAAAACTGACTGTGGTGCTGGGGTTCTGAGGGAAGGCCAGACTTTGCTTCAGACTTTTCTTTCTTAAGGAGCTCAGATATTGTGAGACCTCAAGTTCAGGGAACCAGCTTTGAGGACTACTTGAGGAGAGGAGTATTTCTGAAACTGCCGTGCATATGCCTGCCAGTCATTTACATGCACACACTCACATACAAATGCTCATGCACACAGATACACAGGTCACACACATACACTCACGCACCCATGCACGAGTGCATGCTTGCATGTACAGGTTACTGTGGGGGAACTTTTTAAGTAGTGTGAGTGATGTAGGTTGTCCAGCTAGAGCATGTACTGAGCACATCACTGCTGAAACTGTTGGGCCTGGGCATCTGAAGTGAGACTAGCCACAAGGAGATGGGTACTGGGTTCTTCCTTCTCTTATAGTTTTCATACATTTTAAAAATGTTTCCATCATTTGAAAACAGATATCCAGGTATCCAACCAAAACAGAACCCATCAGGATGGGAGGGAGGCCTGGGTATCATTTGGACAACGCCTCAGGTGGTGAGCTTTTTCAGCCAGCTCCGTGCTTTGCTGTGTGCCTCTGAGCCCTGTGCCTGTCACTCCATGGCCCGGCTTGGGTTTCTCTGGCATGATTGATGAGGGTGAAGGTACCTGCCCTGTTCCTCTCAGGCATCAGGTAAAATCCAGATAGGAAACAGTAGATAGTTGTCTTAAAAACACCCAGCACTCTACACACGCAAAAGGTTTGTTGCTTTTTTTCTCCTTCTAAGGTCTGGATTCCATAAGGCCTAGGCGCATAGTTGCCAAATACAGCTAATAAAAATCCAGGAGGCCCCATTAAATTGGAATTTTCAGCAAAAGATGAGTAATTTTTCATGTAAGTATGTTCCAAATAATATTTGAGGCATATAGTAAAACTTATTTGTATTTTCCCTGGCAGGTCTTTGGTGGAGGCTTTTTCCTGCAGCAGCTAGCAGGTTGGGGCCCCAGGCTTCCCGCTCATTGCTGCACATCTCCAGGCTCCTTTGTCTGGGAATCTCTGTTAGACAGTGAGTGCTATAAAGGACATCACATCCATAGGGAGGACAGGACGGGAGTGTGCCTTAAAACTGCACAGAGGCCCATCTCTCCTTTCCTTTGGCTCTGACCTCTGTACCTCAGGGCTCTGGTTTTCTTCGTGTACCTTGTTCAGTAGATTTACAACTGAAGGCTTTGTGGGTGCGCATGCATGTGCCGGTGGGACATTTGTGCACTAGAACTTGGCTGGTGTTTTGTTCTCTAAGCAAGCAGTGGACTCTCTCATCTTACCCTTGACAGGGATGGCCTGTAATAATCAGGAATCCCAGTGCTGGAGCCTTCTAGTGTAGGCTCCTTACACCTGTGTGCCTTGCAGTACTAGCCAAATACCCAACATACGAACTTGAAAGGGCAAATACTTTGCTCAGTTTCAGGAATTACACTCCATCATGCTGGGAGGGCATGGCAGAGACGCACATAGCGTTGTAGATGAGATACAGAACAAAACACTATCAGGGACAAGTCAGAGTGAGACCTGCTAATGCTTCCAGTGTGCTCCCCCTGACCTTCCTGCAGCCAGATGCGACCTGCTGGTTCTCCCCCCTCCCACAGTCCCATCAGTGGGTTAAACCATTAACCATCAGAGCCCTCAGGATCTAGTCCTCTTTGGAAACAGCCTCACAGACATGCTTGGGGTGAGCTTTACAAACCAAGTCCCATCTCAACTCCTGAGGTTGACAACAGACCATCAAACCATCCCATCTGACTTCTGAAGGAAGGATTCTGGGACACTCCCAGCTTACGGGTGTTTCTGGTGCTCTTGCTACCATTCCAGTTAGAGGGAGGTCACTTTAGGATATAGTTGTCAGTGTATTATATCTAAATACACAATGCTTGCCCAACTTACGTGCACACTGCCTTCAAATCTTACTCGGATCAGGTCCACTGTAAACCGTAGATGGCTTTAACTGCTCAGGTTCCTGTGATCCAGCTGGAGAGTTATTTCTCAGTCTGTGGATGGTAACGGGAGAACCTCCATCCCTATTAGGAGGGTTTATCTGGAGCTTGTGTAGTTTTTAAGAATTCTCTTGGAAATTCTAGAGCCCAGCTTGGCAGCAGACTGTCCTTCTCAAACACCAGAATTTTCGTTCCTCTTGAGAAACAAAGCAGCACTTAGCAGTGGTGGCACACGCCTTTAATCCCAACACTCGGGAGGCAAAGACAGGCTGATCTCTGAGTTCAAGGCCAACCTGGTTTACAGAGTGAGTTCCAGGACACAGGACAGCCAGGGTTACATAGGAAGACAACCATATATCTAGAGAGA
>JADRCD010188243.1:0-18446 GCA_019843815.1 Montemys delectorum
CCCCCCCCCCCAATTGTTCAGATCGCTGCAGGGAGAAGAGGAGGAGGAATTGGGCTCCTGTCTGCCTGCCATGGGCCAAGCTACTTCTCTGTTCTAGTGTCACAGACATGGGGCTCCTCTTGGAAATAATGAAGGTCCCACTGACTTATATTGTCAATACTGGTGATCAGCAGATCTCTGTATGGTATGACCAAAACAATGAACAGATTTCATAGTGAAAGAGCCATGCCTGAGCACAACCTCTCTCATCAATATAAAGCAGCCTTCCCTTCCCCAAACAAGGCCGGCAAGCCTGGGGGTAGAGGACAGTCCTCATTGAAGAAGCAGGGCTCCTCGACCATCTCTGTGACCCTCACTCCACCTTCTCCTGGTGCTGCTTCCTCCCCACATTCCTTTGCCTGGTGGGGGGAAAATCATTTCATTTTTCTGCTCTATAAGAGAGAAACAGGTTAGAAAGAAGGCAAAAGCACAGGAATCATTCCCCAGTGGGGGTCTCCTGGGGGCACGTGGGGTAACCTGGAGACAGATTTTCAGATGCTGGTGGCTTTGTTCAGTTGATGCTCTCAAAACAGATCAGGCCTCTTCCTACCTAAAATGTAAGCAGCCAGGTTTCTGAAATGAGTAACTAGCAGCAGTAACAGTAACAGGAGAGAGAGGGAGAGGGAGAGAGAAAGAGAGAGAGAGAGAGAGAGAGAGAGAGAGAGAGAGAGAAGGAGAGAGAGAGAATACTTATTATTTATCTAAGCAAGATCCACTTTAGTAAGCAAGGAATGTAATTTGCTGAATGGTACAAGCAAACACAGAGAAGTTATGCTTTACACAGGAGACAGGGGCAATAGTGGCGGGCCACTGGCTCTGTAGCTGAAGTCAACAGCTTTCCGTTGAAGAAAACAGTCCTTTCCGTTGTGAGGCCGGGAAGAAATGTTGGCAGAGTCTCTGTCTCCCCCACAGTTGTTATTCGAGAGGTTTCCGAACCCCTAAACCCCAACTTCATCCTCAGAGCTCGAGGCAATCCTTTAGTAGTACCAAGCCGGGCGCCCCAGGCACGAGAGTCTGGGGCCAAAGGGTGGGGCGGTTCCCCTGTGCAGAGCCCTTCCAGGATGGCTCCCCAGTTCGAGGTTTGTTCTATCTGCCTTTCCCTCCGGGGAGACTCCAAAGGCTGTAGAAATCTGGGCGCCCGCTTGCTCGCTTGTCAAAAAGCAAACTGTCTTCACATTCTCCAAGAGTAACATCACTGCCTAGGAAGAGGAAGGAAAGAGGCAAAATAAATAAAACCAGTTAATGTTGTAGTTAACTTGCAAATCAAGTAAATCTGTTGGTGCCGTATTTGAGAAATAAACCACGAGAGCGTCACAGCAAACACACACTTCTGAACGTCTTCATTTTGATTTAATGGTATATCAGCGTCAACTATCGCTTCCTCTGCTGGTACACTCGGCCTGATGCCGCGGGAGGAGGGTGCCCATGTTTATCACCGAGTGAGATGACTAATTACACCTTGTCAATCACCGGCTATGAAGACATAAAACCAGCGCGCACAATGAAATAGTTGCCTGCAGCGTCAATTAGTTGGCGATTCCGAGGGTATTTGCGTGGCCCTGCTTTGGCCGCTCTAATAACGGGACAGAGCGCCGGGAACAGCGCGCAAATCAATCACCCTGGTTCCGCTGCGGCCGGCGCCCTCCTCCTCCTCTCCCCCTCCTCCAGCCTGGCCTCACTTTCTCCCTAGGCTGGGCGCTTCCTCCCTCCGCGACCTCGGCGGGGTGGCGCCGCCTGCCCCGGGAGCCCCGAGAAGTTTGCGCGCGGCGCCTCCGCAGCCGGCAGCCGGGAGCCCAGCAGCCTTCGGGGAGCGCCAGGGCTGGTGGCCCTTTTGTTGGAGAAGGCGTGGAGGAGCGCTTTTGTTCTGAGTTAGTCACGGTGGCCGGCTGGAGGCTGCTACCTCATTATGCGGCGGGTCTGCTAGTCTGAGGGGAAGCAGATGGTAGGGAGGTAGGCAGTGGCGACAGTGGCCAGACCTGAATCCCGTTCACCTGTCACCTTCCACAAAACGCAGGGTACCAGGAACTGAGGGTGCTTTACCCCTGACAGGAGGAGAGAGTCGAGGGCATTTGTGAATGTTTCAGTTACCTGTCCTAGCCTGATCCCCACCCCCACCCCACCCCTTGCCTTTCTCTCCGCTGAGGCTCCTCGCACTGTGTAAATGTCACTCACGTGTCAGGATCTGTGTTTACAGCCTGTTCCTCGCCTTGCCTGGTCTCCCAGGACAGGGCAAAGCGGTTGGCCCACGTCCCCCAATGGTTAACAAACTTAGCAGCCTCTGAACCCAGGGCCGGGGTGCCCAGATGCCTCCCCGCGGCGGGAGATGAGCTTGAGCCTCCAATAGACACTATTGCATCCTAGCCAGATGCGAGGAATAAATAGAGAAGTGCCCCGGGTGGGGATCCCAACAGCCGGAGAGTTGAGGCCAAGGATGGATGGGGACTGCCGGTCAGAGAGGTGGGTACCGAATGGTGTGCATCTCTTTATGGGTATAATTTCCTACCCTCTGGGCAGCTTTTAACAAGAATCACCAAGGGTCCTCTCCTCAGCTCTGAAGGTAGCCCCTTGAGTCCAGCCAGCACCAAGGACATCACCCCAGGCTTCCTACAAAGTTTCCTGCCCCTTGAATAACCTCCAGATCAACACTGGTGACTCCCAGATTCAATTTTCATTTCCTACTTTCTTTGAGGAAAAAAAACAACAACAACAACTGTCCTAGATACCCCAATATAACGTGCTAATATATTCCTAGAGTTGATCGTGGGCCAGCATCTATGTGGGCACTGAAGGACTCTGTGTGATTGCACATGCACGTGCCTGTCTTTAGACTGATGGTCTCTCCCTAAAGTTAGAGTATCTTTACACAAGCAGTGTGTACACACACATGTATAACTTGAAGAGTTTTTGAGAATACACCTGATAGGAGCTCACAGAAGATCAAGTAGGCTCACCTTAGCACACTAACTAGTGCTAGTCATGGGTGTTCAGATGCCTCTTTGGGTATGCTGTTCACCTGAATACCCCCTGTACTGTTGTGCTGGCTAGGGTTTTGCCAACAAAGATAAAATCCGTGCTGGCTGTATTTTTGCCAAAAAGGGACGGACATGAGCTCTTTCACACAAGGACACGAGCTTGGGCACCATGAGTGCAACACACACTTGTGTGCAAAAGTTATGTACACTATGTAAAAAGTGTGACTTCGTGCTGCCTCAACTGTATGTCCTGTGAGATAAACTACAGAGGTCCTGGCTTCCCTTTGATTTTGCCAGGCAAGCAGACTGACATTTCAGACTTCATGTCTACCCACTGTCACATGGAAAGAAAGCAACTTTCAAAAGGAACCCAGAAAAGGAGTTTCAGTAACTGACTTACCCTTTTTTTTCACCCCAAAATCCCTTTTTTTTTTTTTTTAAAATTTCCCGAATCCCTCCCTTTTCTACCAGACACCTAGCCATTGCCCCGGATTCAGTCAAGAGAGTCAAGGCTGGCAGTTGGGATTTGCTGGGCAGGCCAGGTTATTGTTAATTCTTATGCAACCAGGTGGCTGGGTGGATCCAGAGTCGGAGTGAGAGAGTGCTAGTGGGATGGAGTGCCCCATAGGAAGAGAATAGGCCTTTGGTCTTTAAGAACTGCCAAATATATCCCAGATTGAGAAGGTCTGAATAGGAAAAGAAAAAGAGGGAGCGATTAAGAAATTCGCTGAGTGCCTACTATGTTCTATACATTTTCCATTCATTTCTTTCTTTCATAACACCCAAACACCAAAAGGAGGGGACCTTCTTGTTTCCCATTGAGAAAGTCAAACATTGTAAAGGAGGTTGAGTCACTCTCTCAGGATCACACTGCACGTACATGGGAGAGCTATGGACTCCTTGTTTCTTTTTCTGAGAAAGACGTGCCTCCAGACTGCAGAGCCTTGGAGAAACCCAGGAGCAACACGTCTGGCAGGGAGTCATTGCTCTGGTGGCACTTGTGCCTGGTCCTCGGGAGGGCTGCGCCGCTGCCTGCAGCACGGCGGAAAGTAGCGCCCCAGACCGAAGCCCAGTTGGGCGGGAAGCAGCCGAAGGCTCTTGAAACTGTACTCTCGGTCTGTCTTCTCTGCCCCTCCTCATCCCCAGGTTCCAGAGGCCAAGGGGGAGAATGGAGACCCCCTCAAGCATCCTTTGGCAGCGCTTTCTTAGGACAGAGACTCCAGGAAAGGTTTAATTTTCTTTCCTGAAGAAACACAGGAAACTGTTCGCAGCTTAGAAACTCCAAACCCCGCGCTCTCCCTTCTCCCTCCCTCGCGCCTCCTCCTCCAGCCTCGCCCACCAGCTCCCACCACCTCCTCTCTCCGCTCCTCTCCTCCTCTAGCCTCTCCCCTCCCTCTGGGTCTCCCGCCTTCCCGGAGCACGCGCTGCCAAGGCCTGGGGCGCCGGGCGGCCAATGGCACGGCGGCAGGACGTGATGTCAGGCGCGGCTGTAGAAAAGGCGCGGAGGCTTGCGCTGGCGCGGACTGCGGAGCCGAGGCTGAGCTCGGCGCGCGCTTGGGTAGCGTTGCGCGCGGCTGGGCCCGCGGCCGGCGGCTCCTCCTCCCACTCTGCTCCTCCTCCTTTTTCTCCTCCTCCACCTCCTCCGCCGCCGCCTCCTCCTCTTCCTCCTCCTCCTCTTCAATTCTCCGGGTGGCTCGGCTCAGCTCGCAGGCTTCGCGGAGACCCCCTACTCCAGTTTGCCTTTGGTTGGGAACACACCCCGGGGGGAAGAGACGTGCAGGCATCTGGGCCGCCGCGGGCACCTAGCTGTTCCTGGGTGAACCCCGACTGCAGCCACCGCCGCCTGGGGCAGAGTTTGCGCCCCTGATTTGCGCCCTGGGCGCCAGACCCCAGCGAGCGATGCCTGCGGCGTGAAAGCGCCCACAGCGGGCGCCGACCTCTGCCCTGGTCTTCTGCCCCCACCTCACCCCCTGCCCTTGTGACCCTGGCTTCGGCGCCGCCGCCCAGGCGCCCCGAGATGTAGCTGCCCCCACGGCTCGGCGGGAGGCGTCCTGGCCCTCGGGCGCCCGGGGCCCGGAGCCCGGCCTGGGGGCGCAGCCGAGCTCGGGCGGGGCCGGGGCCGCGGTGGCGATGCACTGGGCCGGTTAACGCCGGGAGCGCCAGGCAGCTGAGGCGGGGGGCAAGCCCTTCCTCGGGGCAGCCGCGTCCCCGGTCCCGCCGCGATGCTGTTCCACAGTCTGTCGGGCCCCGAGGTGCACGGGGTCATCGACGAGATGGACCGCAGGGTCAAGAGCGAGGCTCCGGCCATCAGCTCCGCCATCGACCGCGGCGACACGGAGACGGTAGGCGCGCGGCTGTGGAGTTGGGGCTGAGAGCTGGGACCTGGCGGGGCCAGCCAGCACCTCTGTTCCCCGAACTTTAGGTAGAGTCCTCCAAGACGCACGGGACCAAGGCTGGGGGGTCCTCGGACAGGGTGCGAGGCCTGGGGCGCCAGACTCAGGGGAAACTCGTTTGCAAAAGAGGAGGAGGGAATCAAGGTTGAAACCCAGATCTGGACCGCGAGGGTGGAGGAGAACGTTGTTCTAGAAGTGGAAGCGCGAGGCCACTCTCTTCTCCCCGCTCCCGGCGCTCCGGTCCACAGTCCTTACTCTCCAGTGCTCGGCTGCTGGTTCTGGCGCCGACGCCTCGGGGAAAAGGGAGAGCCGGTGGAAACTCTAGCTGGTTTGAGTCGCTTTCAGTCTTCTGGCAGTCTGGGATTCTCTCCTTAGCTCAGTTTCAGGGCTCTGCGACATCTGGGCCAGCACTTTCCGTTGATCGTGACCCGTGTTCCTAACTGGCTAGATTTGGCCAGGCAATGGTTCGGAGTTCAGTCCCGGCCTGGCTTCTGCGGAAGGAGACTCCATTAGATTCTCTGTACCTGGCTCTGCCGTCCCGGCCCCAAATAGCCTCCCCCGGGGCCAGCCTAGCAGACGCTGCCTAAGCAGCGGCTGCAGTGACCTTTAGAGACCGAGGAGGTGGGAAGCCTGGCCCGAGTTTCTCCCTTCTAGAGCCACAGCTCCGTGGCCTCCGGGTTTCCCCTGAGCCCTTCTTTCTTGATAAACCTCTGCTGCTCAGTTTTATTAGAAAAAAATTAGATGGGCCTGTCTTGCACACTCCTGGAAGGTCGCTCTATATCCCACTTAACCTACTCGCAAGACTCAAACGGGAACCAGAAGTTGCTGGACCTGCCCTGGGCTGAACCTTTGGTCTAAGGATCAAGAGGCTACTGGGGCTTGGGGCCAGGAATCCTGCTGCCTCTCTGAAGAGTAGTACTTGTGGAGGGAGACTTTTAATATTCACCTCACTTTATACTCACTTAGTTCTTTTCTGAGGCCCAGCACTTTTAATAAACACTTTGAGGAATTCCTTTGGAGAGCTTGGGGGAAGAGCCCCCTCTGTCCCAGTACTTAAACGCTGCGGGGACATTCCTGGGGCAAGGGTGTGAGGGCAGGAATAGGGAGACCTAAGGCCTGAGAACAACTTAAAATTGTAAAGTGGTGCTGCTGCGGCTTGGCTCTGTGGATGCCTGGAGCTGAGCTGTGCAGCTTGGGCTTGGTAGATGGAGAAAATGGGCTGCCCAGCTAGACCGTAGACCGTCCTCTAGGCCGATTCAAGGATAGCCAGGGCCAGGGAAGGAGCTCAGGCTCCTTGTTTTCTTGGTGGGAGCACAGCTGTAGGCTGCCCCTTACGGAGGTGTTCTGTCTTTCTCCTTTTGTAGACCATGCCGTCCATCAGCAGTGACCGGGCAGCGTTGTGTGCTGGCTGTGGGGGCAAGATCTCTGACCGCTACTACCTGCTGGCAGTAGACAAGCAATGGCACATGCGCTGCCTCAAGTGCTGTGAATGCAAGCTCAACCTGGAGTCGGAACTCACCTGCTTCAGCAAGGATGGCAGCATCTACTGCAAAGAAGACTACTACAGGTAGATCCTACCCAGACCCCGCTGGCCTTCAGGGACCCACACCTTCCACCTCCTTTGCTTTCATTCCCAGTACAGGTTGCCCCACCAAAGACCCTTCTTCTCCAAGCCAGCACCCACCAAATTTAGTGACAACTTTCTAAATTAGCAATTCGGGGCACCCTTGGAAAGAATCATGAAGTAGAGGAACAGAAAAACCAATGTTACCCCTCCTTTCTGAGTTTAGGATGCTTAAAAAGTCAGCTTGGGTGGGTGGGTGGGTGGGGTCTTCATACTACTTTCCCTTTTGAAGTTTCTTGACTCAACCAGAGGAGACAGAAATAAGACACCCCAAAACTCTGGAAGTCTGGCTGACAAAGTGAGACCCAATTGGAGGGAGAGCTAGGATAGCTCAGCAGTTCTGGGGGTGGGGGTGAGGCCGGCTGTAAAAGTTGGCCAGGGTTAAAGAGTAGGGGCCAAGGTCTTCTTTCTCTTGCCCAGCTTTAGAGTTAGGGTCTATTTATGGATTCTCTCTGTGTGTCTCTGTCTCTATTTCTCTCTTTCCCCATCTCTGTTTCTTCCAAATTACAGCGGTGTGTAGGATTCCCAGGTGCTGGTCTGGAGGGAAGGGGCAAAGGTTGAGGAAGGGGTAAGTGAGGGCGTTTCTCCCCATTCTAAGTAAAGTCTTTCTTAAGACTTGCTCAGATTCTGAACAAAGTAGACTCTCCTGTGGGTGTGAAGATGGCTAAGGGAAACTATTTCAGGCAGGGCCAGGCCTGGGTTAAAATCTAACCCTCTTCACTAACCCTCTAGTGGGTCCAGGCCGTCCATCTTGAGGAGGGGACCCCACACCCCACACCCCCAATGATAGCAACAGACTTAGAGGAGGAGTATAGGGACATGGGGGGATACCCAACCATTTGTCCCCACAGCCCCTCCCTCCATGGTCCCCACAGGCGGTTCTCTGTGCAGCGCTGCGCCCGCTGCCACCTGGGCATCTCGGCCTCAGAGATGGTGATGCGTGCTCGGGACTTAGTTTATCACCTCAACTGCTTCACATGCACCACGTGTAACAAGATGCTGACCACCGGCGACCACTTCGGCATGAAGGACAGCCTGGTCTATTGCCGCTTGCACTTCGAGGCACTGCTGCAGGGCGAATATCCGGCACACTTTAACCATGCCGACGTGGCAGCGGCGGCAGCCGCAGCCGCAGCAGCTAAGAGTGCAGGATTGGGCTCAGCCGGGGCTAACCCGCTGGGTCTTCCCTACTACAACGGCGTGGGCACTGTGCAGAAGGGGAGGCCGAGAAAGCGCAAGAGTCCAGGACCCGGGGCAGATCTGGCAGCCTACAACGCCGGTGAGTGCAAGACCGTCTGAAGCCTTGGCGGCGTTGCGGGAAAGATTTCAGTGTGCTTGGCGTACCGTGGGTACTCTGGCCCCTGTCCCTGTGCACCAGTGTACCTGATAGAAAGGACCTTAGCACTCTGGCCTCCAGTCCGTGCCCTTTCGATTGAAGCGTTAGGTGAGAACGCATTAGTTCATTGGTGATCCAGGTGCAGGACCTTGTCGCTGAGAAATTGTATTTTGGAGTCGCCTTCGGTTTGCCTCACCCGCTGTGCTGTACAGAAAGTGCGGGAGGTGGGGGAAGAAAGGAGGCGCCGACACCAAACAGGCTCGGAGTGGCGGCGTGGCCTAGGGTAGGGAGGCCAACAGCTCTAGGCAGTGAGGGTCCCAAGAGAAAAGACTGGCAGTGGCCGAGAGCACCATTGGGTTTGGCTTGCAGCCCGATTATATGGAATGTCCCCAGGGCGGCAGGCTTGGAGCTGTTACTAGCAAGGGCTATGAATCCTTCTGTCCAGCCGGATCTTCAGGCACCCAGCACCTCCAGGTCTCGGGGATTTTCCTTCCCCTCCTAGCAAGCTGCTCTCACCAAAGACACTGAAGCTGGCAGGTCCCCACAGTGGGCTGTGTGGGGCTCAATTCGCATTTCTTTGTCGTCCGGGGCTTTCCAGAGGACCCCCGCACCATCCTGGCTCTGAACAGTAGCGGGGGCTCTGAGGCCCAGCAACATCTGCCCGAAGTCTTAAGGGCCAGGAAAGGTTTAGGACTCGCCTGGCTTTAGAACTAGTTTATTTGCAGTCATTTTCTCTCTTAAGTTTGTAACAAATCCGATGATCATTTTTTTTTCTTTCTCCTTTTCCCCCTAGTCTAAATCACAAGTTGGGGCGGTGGGGGGGGGGGTTGGAAAACCAAAACAAACCAAGGCCATAGACCAGCTGTGGCTGGGGGCAGAAATTAAGGTCTTTAGGATTTTAAATAGTCTGAACTGCTTACGGAAGGGATTGTGGGCTCGTGGCATAGGTCCTTTTTCCGATCCAACGAAATAGCAGGATAGAGGATCCTGGGACCTATTAGGGAGGGGAAACGTGCAACCCCTGGTTGATTAAGTGATAAAGTGGTGGTTGGTTCAACGATTTAAAATTTGCCGAAAGTACTACTAAAGATAACGTTCCCTAGAGCTCACCTCCTCATCACCCACTAGCCTTAAAGTAGAGTAGATTCGGTCCAGGCCCGTTTCTCCCCAGACCAAATAGCCGCTATTTATCAAGTGGGTCAGCTTCCCTAAGAAAAGGGGGGGGGATCTGCTCCGGGGGATCTGGTGTGGGGGGAGTTGTCTGATGTTTTCTTGGACGCACCAGGTTGGCACCCGGTTTGTGACTGAGCAAAAAAAGAATGAGAGGTTTCAGGATTTATTTTTGATTTTTGTTGATCAGCCTTGTCCTTCCCAGGAGGCAGCGGGAAGATGTGGCTGGTAGCTGAGTTCCGGAGAGGCCCCTCTGCTACCTTATTTTTCTCTTTGGCCCCCACACTCATTCCTGTCCTTTCTGGTCTATTCTTTCCGCCTCTATGTTTCTCGGTTTGTCTGCTCCTATTGCGCGCGTGGGTCTCGGCCTTACCCAGCCTGGACTCTCAGTCCTGGGAGGAACGGACCCAAGGCAGTAGCTGTACGGCTCAGTTATTCGGGACTCCCGGGACTAAGTTGCTTGCCCGGCCTAGCCAGACTTCTCCAAGATCTTTCTTTCGTCTCCTCCTTCGCCTCCCGGCGCCCGCAGGAGAGAAACGGCTGCAGTATGGGCCTTGGGGTGGCTGGGGTTGGAACGTGGGACCCAGAGAGTGAGAGTGAGGCTGTGGGTTGTGTGTGCGGGCAAGTGCTCGTGGAAGGGGAAGGCGTGCTTCGGATTGCGAGGACACAGTTTGCTTGTGTAAGCGCCCGTACCCAGGGGCCAGACACTGGGACACTTTGCAAACCGGCGCCCGGGGGGGGGGGGGGGGGGGGGGGCCGCCCCGCGGGGGGTTAAAGGCGGGGGGGGGGGGGGGGGGGGGGGGGGGGGGGGGGGGGGCCTGGGCCCCGGGCTTCTGGAAGGGTGACCTAGGCCTCAGGTCGTAGGGTCGGAAAGTTCTTCCGGGGCGGGAGCTGTGGCCTCCCGCCTCCCCCGGACCCTCTGGTCTTGGCGCGCTGCCCCCGCCCAGAGGCAGGACTCAAATCTTCCCGAAACCAGAGCCGGGCTGCAGGTCGGCTTGGGGCTCACGATCAGTGGTCGGAGCCCGCGAGGGGCCCCGGACGTGCACTTTGCGGCGCTGTTTGCGCGCCACAGTCGCGGGAGTCTCCAGCAGATCGGCTGGCCGGCTCGGCCTCCCTGAGTCCCAGCTTTGTGTGCGTGTGTGTGTGTGTGTGTGTGTGTGTGTGTGTGTGTGTGCCTGGCGGCGTAATTACTGATTTGATTCCAATCCATTATTTAGACAATTGAACCTACAGTCTCGTCTTTAGTAAAATGAGGCGAAGTCAGATTTGATTACAGGTTCAGTCCCAGCGACAAGAGCTCGAAACCCGATGGGTTAATAACAGATCACGAGTAAATTATTCATGATTTTACGAGCTCTTTAGCTCCATTGAATCGGCCTAATTGAGAGGAAAAAAAGGGTGGGGGGAGAAAGCCCTGGTCCTCCCCACCTTCTCTCAGCCCCTCGCTCCTCCCCAGAACTGATCTTGGGGAATCACCACACCGCCCCGGGCTTTAGGGGCGCGAGTGAGGGGTTCTGGGTATCGGTGCCTCTTCCAGCGTTCCGGCTCCGTCAGGTCCAGCTCCAGCTCCAACCCCGGCCTTCACGCCGGCCGGCAGGGCCTTGGCCCGGCCACTTAGGGCTTCCCAGGCTCTTTTCTCCTGGCTCCACTTCCTAGCCAATAGCCGTTTGGAAAAGTCTTCTCCATAGGGTCCTTGTCTCCTGAGCCCGGGATTAGTTCTGTCACGCGGACTCCCCACCACATATGCCCTTTATTTCCGAGACTCTCCATTCAGCTCTCTCTCCCCACCCCACCCCCATTGCCCCCACCCGCCTTCCCGTTCTTCTGGTTGCCACAGCTTCTAGTTCCCTACTCCTTTCCCTTGGCTCTTGTCTATCTTCCCCCCCTCCAACCCCCATTCACTAGCTTTCTACCTCTGTCGTCTCTTCTACCCCCCCCACCACCTTCCCCCATAGTGGGCCGCTCTCAGGGCACCTCCCTTGGGCCTGCAGGGCGCCAGGGTCCCTACGGAGCTCATTAACAGCAGTGAGGCCCAGGTGGGGGCTGGGCAGAGGGATGAGCCCAGAGATTCCCCCTGGGGGAGGCCTGCCCCAACCCGGCAGAACTGGGGGCTGGGAGAAAGAGGAGGGTCCATTCCCTGTGCGGTTTAGCGCTGCTGGCTAGCAGGAGTCACAGTCTGATCCCCCTTTAAATTCTTCACGCTGGATGTTCTGGATGGGAACGCTGGTTGAAGGAGGGGGTATCTGGATGCTTTGGTACACGTGGACACAAACCCTGATATAAGATCATTCCTGATTTACAGCTCAGGCTTTGAAGTAGGATCCATCGAGGCAGTGACATTTGGGTAAGGGGGTCCCCAGACAGGGATTTCTAAGTAGTGTTGTCGGGATAGTCACTTAATTCTGAATTTTGAGTAAAATTTTAGAAGTGTCCTAAGCAGCATTTATCCTTAGATAAAATTTTAGTTTCCTTTGGGTCCATGCAATCTTTGAGACATATGATGGTTGATGGTTAAAAAAAAAAAATCTGTTGTTTGTTGGACATTCAAATCTAACTGGGCACTGTTTACATTTATTTGCTAATTTTGGCATCTTTATTCTATGCAATGACTATGTTGAAAGATACCTTTCCAGGACTATAAAGATGGGGTGACTTGGGATGAAATGAGGTTTTACTGAGGGATCCTGTGTGTCCTCTTCAGCTGAGCAGTTATTGACACCCAGAGTTTCTAACCCTTTCCCAACCATGAATCCTCCACAGACCCTAGTAAAAATCTCTAGGGATGGGGATAGGTTCCCTAAAGAGTCAGGCTTTCTCACCTCTCCCAGAGGCGTTGCAGCAGGAAACGGGAGGGGGCCTCCATGTTGACTCAGGGCTCCCCCTTTACCAGTGTGTGAGCGTGGCTTCCTTTCCTTGGCTTTAGTTTCTTCGCCTCTAAAATGGGAACCATAGTGATGGGACAGAGACACATACGTATAAAGCCAGAGGCTAAGGGGGGCGTCAAAAGTTGCCATCTTCCTCCAACTTCTTTCCCTGCCAGTCTATCGACTGCTCTCTCCTGAGGATGGAGCTTCCCTGAACTCCATTTGCTTCTTCTGTAAACCTGGGGAGCAGCTCACAGGACAGTGCTGAAGGCAAAACTACAAAATGCAATTCCCAGCTGTAGACCTGGCGCGTGAGGGCCCTGGAGCCCACTGGGTCCTTTGGTGAGGGAGTGTTGATGAAAGCGGAATGAAATCGAGTAACTTCTGGGTGCTAGCGCCATTCACTGCTAAGGGACGACGGAGACCGCAGGGTTTTCCTTGGCGAGTAACTTGGGAAACAAAAGGGTGCAGGACCACGGATGGCAAGCCCATGCCGCTGTCAGAGCCTGGCTTGCTGCCTTTCCTTTGTGTCTCAACATCTGTAAAAAGAGTTGCTTTAACTGTCCAGCAGCTGTGTGCTTGCAAAGAAAGCCTTTTAGGACCTGGCAAGCTAGTTCAGTGGGTCAAGGAACTTGCTGCCAAGTTTGCAGACCTGAGTTCAATCCCCAGAACCCCTTTCCCCACCCACACCAAAATAAATACACATAAAAGAGTAAGGAGAAAGCTTTTTAGTGCAGCCTCTGGAATCCAAAAAGTCTCTGCTGCTGCTCTTCAAATTATTCTTGCGACATGATGGCTTCTGGGTGTTTTGTTTTGTTTTACCAAGGTTGAATCCACTATTTCCTAGGCAGGTCCCATTTTCAGTGAGCTTCATTTTCTCCATATCTAAAATGGGGATATTAGTCCCATTTCAGCATTGTGCGTGCATACAACCGGGTTCCCGGACTAGATGTGTTTGTCAGTGGGCGGTGTGGACTTGGCGACCAGGCAGAGTCAGGAAATTCACCTGCTGCTTCTGCGTCCCTTTCCCAGCGCTGAGCTGTAACGAGAACGATGCGGAACACCTGGATCGTGACCAGCCCTACCCTAGCAGCCAAAAGACAAAGCGCATGCGCACCTCCTTCAAGCACCACCAGCTTCGGACAATGAAGTCTTACTTTGCCATTAACCACAATCCCGATGCCAAGGACTTGAAGCAGCTCGCGCAAAAGACCGGCCTCACCAAGAGAGTCCTCCAGGTCAGCTGGGCCAGGGTGGGGGCATCTGTAGCTGCCAAGTCCTGGGGCAGAATCTCACACAAACCAGGACTTTTGGAAGAACCTTCTGCCTGTCTGCCTTTGCCTTCTTTTTATCCCTTTGTAGTTAGAATCTTAGAATGTCAGCCTTTTTGCCTGCCATCACATATTTCCAGTTTTCCTCATTTTTTTTCTCTTTGTGTGGTCCTCTGTCTCCATACTTGACTTTTTTTCCCCCCTCCTGGTGGTAAACCATTCTTAGTTATCATCTATTACTCAAATGACTCTCCATAATGCTCATGTTTTAAGAGGCCCAAGTGTTTCAGACGAATCCAGAGCCCTCGTGCTTTGTCCCCACCCAAAGGACTTTTAGTGCCTTAGGTTGTCCCTCTCTGTCCACATCACTCTTCCCTTTCTTGGAATCTCTTCTGGCAGCTCTAACTTACCTCCTAGGTTGTTGTTGTTCGTTCGTTCGTTCGTTTGTTCGTTTGTTTGTTTGATGTTGTCTGCCTCCCAGACTTTATAGGAAACAAGGGTTAGAGATGGTGTGGTGTGCTAGACAGGATCTGGAATTTTCGAGGGATTTTCACGCCCCCAATGATGTTGAAAACTCTAGTCTCGGACCCACACTTGTGGCACCATGTTGGGACAACAAATTTCAAGTTTTCTGCTTTTCTGATACTCATTTACAGCACTAGACAAACCTCTTATGCCTCCTGAGCTTCAGTTTACCATATGTCAAATGCACCAAGAATCACCCAGCCGTGCCACTGCTAGGAGGTGCTACTGAGGTGATATATAGGCGACAACTGAATTACCTGATGGCTTTATGTTCAGTGGATGCTAGTTAAAAAAAAAATAACAGTAAGTTAGTTTGTTAAGTGATTAACTGGAATGAACAGTCTTGGTTGTTAGACCTCGGTTTCCCCATCATACAAGGCAGAACCTCCCCCCCTCCAATAGAAGTTTAACCAAAACCAGCAAACAAAAGAAAGTATGAGAGACTATGCAGCCTGACCTGTGTCACAGCGAGGACAGGTCCTGGATATTGAAAGCTGAGCGAGTGGCAAATCTGATGAGTTGCACAGCCTCTCTTAAGAAAGTTTCACTGACTGTCAGAAAGCAAAACAAAACTTAAAGGAGTGTCAGTCGTGGGCGGGCAGGCTGTGACTTCGAGGGTGCAAACCTCAGAGATCTACAGATCAAGACAGAGCCTACCAGGTGGGCACCTGGCACATCTCTGGGCATCCCTTCAGCCACTGGTGATGTATCAAGGGAGGTAAGGGAGGTCCAATGGTGTGCTGCTGCTTCTATCTGAGTCTGCCGCTCACTGGTCCATGCTAGTTAGCTTTTGGTTCTTCTGGCCTGGACTTTTGAGGATAGGGGTGGGGTAGGGGGAGTGCACTGCTGTGGTTAGTGTTCAAGTTACTCTGGTCAGTTCTTTTAGACTTTTCTTGGGGTCCCCAACCCTCCTTGGAGACCTCCCACTGCACACACCCCCCACACCTCAGAGCTCTCTCTCTTTTAGTTCAGGATAGCCTGGACTGAGGACTTAATACTTTTTTTTCTGGTTAGTAGCCTCACTCTCTTTCTAGATGCCTTGAGGGGTGCTGAGAAGTGGGGGAGTTCTGGAGTTCAGAAAAACCTGGGCTCACAAATGACCCCGTGGTTTATTTCATCTGCTGGGCGTCTTAGACAAATCAGTTACCTTCTCTGAGCCATACCTTCCTCATTTGTAAAAAGGTCCTGAATTAGAGCACATCTCTCCCCCAGTTGTTGAGATTAAACTCACAATTCAGTCTTAATAGTCATGATACAGAAGAGTCCGACCCTTCTTTGGAGGCAGGAGGTAGGGTTTTCTGACTTAGAAACATATGGGATTTCCAGCTTAGCTCTTTCTTATTCTTTTATCTGCCTATCTCTTGGGACCAGGACTTAGATGAATCGGTCCTGGCCTGGAAGAAACTCAGCTGTTGGTTAGAGACAACTATATAGCAATCAGTTTCTCCTTGGGGTAATTCTCCTTGGGATAGTGATGGAATGGGCCAGGGTTAGGACTCCCCTCCCCACACTGCCGATGAGCACATAAAGGCCCAAATGATTTCTGCCTGCCCAAAGCCATACTTTGCTGGCAGCTGTCCAGCCAATGGGCAGAGTACCCTCTCCTCTGAGCCAACCCAGCCAACCCAGGCTGAAGTTCTCAAGAGGATGAGCATCCCTTGGGGCCTGTAGCTTGGGGTAGGGTCTCTCTTCCTTCCACACCTCTCTCCATCTCCCCTACACAAATAATTTTTCTTTTCTAAGAGCCTAACTGGTCATGACTGTAAAGCATCTTTTTTAGCCATGTAGCTACCTCACCTTAATCTTTTCCTGCCTGTTTTACAATTGAGAAGATTTAGATTTGTTTCTGTTTTTCAAGACAGGATTTCTCTAGGTTGCCCTGGTTATCCTGGAATTTGCCAGCTGGTCTCTCAGAGATCTCCCTGCATCTGCCTCCCAGACACTGGGACCAAAGGTGTGTACACTACCACCTGGCAGCTGAGAAAGGTTTTTAAGACTCAGCAAGATAAAGTGATTTACTGTGGGTTACAGAGCCAGGCATGGTCAGGGTGGGACTTGCTTCTCATTTCCCTGTCAATGGGAACATCTTGGGGACCTAGGCTGAGAGTGATTTGGGGTAAGACAACTGTTGATATGGCTTTGGAAGGTGGTGAACTGGTTCAAATCCCCCTAAGGTTACCTGCTCTAAGGTTTGGTGCTTCTCTCTGACCCTGACAAGGTAGGTTGCATAGTTAAGAGTCTAGTCTGAGGGAGTAATTAGCATATACACGGCCCTGTGTAGATCATCAGTACCACGAACAAACAAAACTTTGTTACAAAATAAAATCAGATAAAATGATCCCAGTATCAGTTCACCAGCTTAGTGGTACTAGATCCTTTCATGTCCCCTAATGCTCCCCCCCTCCATGGTCATGGTTTTACCTCCACCCTTCAGAAGGTTTACAGGACAAAGGGGATTGAAATTGAGTTGTGTTCCCAGAGGTGGTCAGTGCATGATGTGTGTGAGGGAGAATGGTGGCCCTATGCTGTATTTTGTATATACAGTGTGAGCCCCACCAACCTCGTAGACCAGGGGTGTGGCATCCCAGTTGGAATCTGGAGGCTGCTGCAGTGAGGTCCTAGTTCAGCTCTCCCACTCCCACTTTGAATGATCCTTGGTTTTAACCGCTCCAAGAGTGCTAGCATAGCATACAGGAAGCCTCAGGTGTGATCCCCAGCATTACATAAGCTGCACATGGTAGAGCATGTCTATTACTCTAGTATTCAGTAGATAGTAACAGGAGGATCAATTCACGTGAGTTCAAAACCAGTCTCGAATATGTGAGCCCGTCTCAAACACCGGTAAGAACAATAATGATAACCCTAGCACTTACCTTACTGGATATTGAAAGGAGAAATGAAATGATGTGATTGGCTCTGTGCACATGTGTTCATGTCACACAGCACTGTGTCTTTTGTAGGGATTTCAATGTTTTTAGTTTTTTTCCCCCTTATTTTATAGTTGGAGAAGCTGAGGTTCAATGAGCTTTGACTTACAGTTAGTAATGAAGCCAGGAGTTCAGCCCAGACTGTTCTTGAGTCCAGGGATCTTTCAAAGCACAGGATTGTGACTTGGATCCAGCTGCAGAATGCAGAAGACAGAGCAGGAGGGTTCCAGGAATACATAGCAGAGCTTTCATCACATCAAAAATTCCATTTGTCACCACCAACACATGGCAGCCACAACACTCATGGTCCAGTGTTGGGGAAGGTGACCAGGAGGAGTCATAGTGGCTTCCTCGACAGAGGTTTGTTATGACATGCCTTGCCAGTGTGTGTGGACTCCCTAACCACATCCATGCCTCTTGTTCTTGGAGGATATGCAGATGCCCTGGGCTTCCTGAGGGGTGGACAGATGATTGATCCTGAAGTCTCTGTGGGGATTCCTGGTATGACTTTGAAAGAACATTTTTAAGTGCCAGTGACTCAAAAACATTTCTCCCATCACTACTAGTTAGTTGTCATTAGCCCAGGAGAGAATTCAGAGGGGTACAGTGGGGGATCTGAGCTGGTGCAGGCAGTTCCCTGAAGGACAGGTGAATGACTTCATCTCCAGAGTCTCTGGTTCTCACTTAAAAGATGGTCATTGTCCTGCCTGGCTCTAGACAACTTCAGGCCAGACATAAATACACTGGCAGGGAGTTTCACAGATGACAGGCCTTGAATCTTTTGTTTCATTTCTTGGATTCACAGGGATCCAAGCCAGGACCTTGCACATGCTAAGAAAGTGTTCTTCCACTGAGCTGTGTAGGAGAGGGAACGTCAGCCCAGAGAGGTGGAGAAACTTCCCAGCATGTCATGGCAGTGCAGCGACAGACCTGGGGCTGAAACTAAGAGCTCTCGAGTTCTACGCAGTGCTCACTATTTTTAGTTCTTTGAGAAAACTTATTAAAAAAGATTTATTTTTATATGTATTGATGTTTTGCCTGCATGTATGCCTGTGTGAGGGTACCAGAGCCTCTGGAACTGGAGCAGTCAGTGCCTCTAACTGCTGACACATCTCTCCAAACTCTGAATAACCCCCCCTTTTTTTTTAAGATCACAAATAATAGAACCATCATTTAGATCCATAAGACAAATATGGAGACATCACTGTTGAAAACACAGGCCCAGTGATTCATAATTTTGAGGCTAAGTAGTCAGGAGCCAGGAAGGGACTCAAAGGATCCACATGTCACTTCTGCCTATCTCTGGCTCTGGCACTAATACGCAG
>JADRCD010188244.1:0-24826 GCA_019843815.1 Montemys delectorum
TTCCCCTAGGTACTGATGAAGCCAGTACTCAAGGGAATAGGACGGTGGGTGGGGGTGTCTCTGCTTCTCCCTATGAGTCTGTATTTTTCTAGGGCTCAGTAGAAAGAGACGCTGAGGAAGCTGCACAGTGAGTGATCATAAACATGACAGATGGGCAGATCAAAACCTTTCTTCCAAATATATCTTGAAGGGTATTCGAGACAACTGTGGGGTAGCTCTGCCGGGCGCAGATGTGGAGACACTGGTAAAATCTGCCCAAAACTCAATCTCTCAGAGGCCTCATTTGTCATTCTCAGGTCAGGGAGCAAGCGTGGGTATGTGCCTGATTTAGTCTCTGTTTGTCACTTGCCCAAATCTAACAGATCCTGCCTGTGTGTTTCCACAGCTGTGATCCCTTGTTGTCCCCCAGTTCTGGAAGAGACTTTCAACCTAGACAGGCTTCCCCAAAGCACAGCCAGCCAGATGATATTTTAGAAGCAACAACTTCCCATCCACTCAGAGACCCCAGAACCTCTTGTTCAGTAGCTCAGGCTAGCTCAGAGAAAGAGTGTTTCACATCCTCGTTCATTATTCCAGACTTGAGGGGCTGACACCCAGACTCAGACTCTACATATAAGCAGGGTGTGGGAAGTAGGAACAGCTTTGCCTAACAGTTTTAATTAAGTAGAATGGCCATTAACCAGAGTCTCTGATAAGCAGCTCTCACAATACCACCAAGAACAGTCAGACTCTGTGTGCACATGTATATTGTCATGATAGCAAAACTTGGGTCTGCCAGATAAGGCATCTCAGCTACACATCCTACATCTTCTCCTGCCAGGTTAGCTTTCAACCCAGCCAGGAGCCCAACACCGTGACTCCATCGTTGACTTACTCCTGAAAGTACAATCTCCACCTTCCTGTCATTGTGACACAAAGCGGGAGTCTGGGGGAAACGACCTTATAACTCTAGGAATGTATAAAGCACTGTATCAGTCTGAAGCTTGCAATTCTGCTTAAACTCTGGCCTTATTTCCAGGGAGAGTATTTGCATGGACAAGATGGGCGTGGCTGCCAGGGGAAGTGAGAACAGAGTGGATGGAAAGGCACAGAGCACATCTATCAGGTGATCGGATGACCAGATTCAGTCTGCACCAAAACCCTGCCTTTCAGGTCACTCACTTTCACCTCTCTTAGATTGAGATGCCTAAAGGAGAACTTGGGATCCATTATCTGCCCAAAGATTAAAGCAGGATGTGCGCTCTCACGAAAGAGCAATGGATTGAAAGAAGTACAGAATTTTCACTTCTGATAACCATAACACAGAAATGCCATGAAGGGGCATGGAAATGGTTTCCTGCAAAGAAAATAAATTTGGGAGTTCTGGTCAATGGAACACGACCAGATACCTATCATAGAACAGAGCACAGAGCTACACCCTGTAAAACCTGACAACCCAGGGTGGGAAAAAAGAATATGGGAATGATGGCCAAGCTGCAGTCTGTAGGCCGGACAGGAAACATGGAATTAAACGAGCCAGATGCTGGCCATGCTTGAGGAAGTATTTTATTCGGCCATTTGCACACTAGCACTTGATGGCAGGAAGTCTGAAATCTATTCTGTGCTTCTGTCCTTCTAGCATGCTGTGATTTGCAAGCTGATGGACACTGCCATTTGTCCAGTGCTCACAGCCTGGCTTGGCAGAGTTCTCCGTGCCTTGCCAGCCTGGCCAAGTCCATCAGGAAACCCTTTGCCAAGCTCCCTGTTCACCACCCTCCCAACTGTGGGACTGTGGCCTGGCACAGTTGTATTCAGGGCCATCCCTGTGCCGTTTGGCAGCTTGGAAACACATTTAAGAACACAGATTAGCATTGTGGGCAGCTGGCCTCTCCATCTACCTAACAAAGAAAAGACAGCAGGTCCCTCCAGAGGGTGGGTAAGATGACATGTGTAGGAAGTCTTTCCTCTTCTTGGATCTTGGAAACTTCCTGCTTTTCAAAGGAAATTCAAAATTAAGGAGAAGTTATTACACATATTACAAGTGTTTTCTATGGGAAGCAGTAGGCAGGTAGGGAAGCAGCAATTGTCTACTGGTAGTTCGGTCTTACAAGCTGATATACACAGAGCCCTCCCCCAGAATGTTTTGACCTTTATGAAAAGTTTAGCTTTAAAAGATTCACAATTCATTCTTGTCACACACAGACACACACAGACACACACAGACACACAGACACAGACACACAGACACACACGTGAAGTGCTTTTTGGTAGAAACAGCGCTGCCATTGTGATAATTTACTTTTGAAAATTAATGCTTGGGGTACACAGAGAGCTTATTCCATCTGGGCTCTGGGAAGCAGATCCCAGGTCCCCAGCCGCAGGATGACTCTCAGTCGAAGGCAGAGAGTACTTTTGGAGTTCCTTGTTAGGACCCATGCTTGAGTTGTGCAAAGTCACCATCACTTCCCGGGGCCTGGGTCTAGGCGGCTCTAGAAAGAGATGAGGAAGAGTTTGCTGTAGGCAAGGACTCCCAAGCTTCAGCCCAGGGTTGAGCTTTGGGAGGTTTCAGCCTCTAGGGTTTGGGAACTATTTATTATTCATGCAGCCTGTAAGACAGGCCACACCCTAGGGGCTTCAGGGGTAGCCTGTTGTAGATGCCGCCACCCGGTAAGAAATGGACACTACTCTCATGATTATCTGAAGGATACCTGAGATGGCCCCAGTCAAAGGGGCAGCTCACAAGGCCCCATACTATCTGGAGGGCATACAGGCAGTTAGTCATTGCTAGGTGCATGGATAATCTCTTGTATGCTATATGGAAGCATCAACTGTCAATAAAAAGCTGGGGACCGGAAAGCTAAGGCAGGATTAGAAAGTGGGACATCCAGCAAAAAGAAAGAGCAGAACTTTGGGGGACAGTCAGGCAAGAGGTGGGGAACCCCTCACCCAGACTCAGAGGAAGTCAGACGTATAAAACTGAGGAGAGGTAACTAGCCATGTGGCAGACATAGGGCGGTATAAATGGGTTAATACAAGTTATAAGCAAACAAGTGCGTCGGAGAACAGGCCTAGCTTAGGGCCTAGGCATTTATTAATAAAATCAGTCTCCGTTATTTGGGAACTGGGATGCAGGTGGAAAACCTCAGAGTTACAGCCAGGAGAGAGACATTTTCTTCAGTAGCATAGCTCTCATAAATTGCCAATACTTTTGCAGGATACCCTTCACCTACACTCGGGTAAGCAACTCTAATTAAACTCATTGGTCCGTCAAGCTAGAGTTGAACGGAATTGTTTCGCTAGTCTGTCCCTGATACCCAATATGGTGTGAATCGACCTTTGTGAATCTCCCAAGGAAACCTGACCTAGCAAGCTATGGTGAAATTGGGGTGGGGGTGGGGTAGTTCAAATACCCAGAGGCAGGAGAAAGAGGAAAACTGAGACGTGGTTTTCAGTCTTGAAACGGATTGGTCTGGACGGACAGCAGGCTTGTAATTTGGAAAGGAAGAGGACTTAAAACAACAGTGGCCAAGCAGAGGGAGCCTCAGAACCCTGGAATCCATCATCATTCACTTCCAGAGGTCATTGCTCCGCAGAGATAGAGGCCCCAAAGTTGCAGCCCCCTTCGCTGTCACAGTGGGTACATTCATCTGTGACCTAGAGCTGAGGCTCCAGAGTGGATGTGCTTAGGTTTGAACTCCGATTCTTAAGACACAGTAAGCCTCAGTACTTCTTCAGCTACAAAGGAGGATGCTGGGAATGACACTTCTCCGACGGGGATGTGTGCAGAGCCAAGGAGATCACTTAAGCACAGGTGGGTCTATAGGAAGCCCTTGGCACACATTACTATCAATTCATTCATTTCCTCAACAAATACACTTTGTGTGCTTATTATGTCTGAGCCAACCCCAGCAGTCGGTGCTGCACAGAAGTCAACCCAAGGGAATCTTTGCCTGTAGGAACAGACACCCAGAGAGAGGAAGGAGTGACAAATGGCATTTCCAATGCAGCTCAAGGTACTATGAGAGGAAGCCAGGAGCTGCTTGCTAGACAAAAGAGGGAAGTTATAGCCCCTGTTAGTTAGGCAAAACTTTGGGAGAGTCTGAATCCCAAATTCCCTTTAAAAGGTGGGGGGGGTGGGGGGAAGTGCGTGTCAGGGGAGAAACTAACTTGGTAAAGACCAAGATGATAGACAGAAGAAAAAGCTCAGAAACAGAGTCAACACAGGCAACACAGTAAATGTGTTAATGCACAAGGGAGTTCGGAATGGAAGGCCTATGAGCTCAGGGTTGCTAGCATTGCACTGGCACAGGTGGCAAGGGCTACAACCACGAGCCAGGCAGAGCCTGGAGCTTCACAGATAGTACCACAAGGCTTGGCCTCTCTTTGCGGGTAAAGAAGGTTCTGGATGCACACAGCTAAGATTTGTATTCTGGATAAGTTTTTGTGGTATCCTGGGGAGGTAGGAAGGCAAAATATTGAGGAATTCCTGGCAGGAGCCCATGCTGGAGGTAAGAGGGGATTCCTGATGGCAGTGAAGTGCAGAAGTAATTAGGAGACAAACTTGATGGAACTCACAGGTTAGTTGTGTATCAACCACAGAGGGAGTAACCCAGGCCTCTAGCTTGGGATGCTGAATGGTCCTGGTCTCTGAAGCAGGCCAAACAGGGAGAAAGCAGTCTGAGGAATGGAGGCAGGAGGAGCTTACATGTGGTGCAGGTTTTACACCAGGCTAGCCTAGTTTAAAAAAAAAAAAAAACCGACAGGATTTTAGAGAGAAGAGAGAGGTGAAATTGGTAACAAAGCTGAAGAGGCATGCTAGGCAGACAGTTTCCAAGCTCTAAGGGCTGAAGCTGGCTCCTCTCTGATTCACCCTCTACCATCTTGTCAAGGTCCCAGATGTGGCTGCCCACCTGACTTCCCAGTCCTTGAAGATGTTCCTGGTACCGTAACAACAGCATCTTCTCTAGCCCTCTTACCTTTCATCTGCTTTCAAATGCGTTTTGGTCCTCATTTGCTCCTGCAGTCTGACCTTTCTAAGATGCTACATAAACTGGGTTACTTCTATGCTTAATAAACTTCAATGGCTCCCTGCTGCCTTCAGGATTCAAGTAAATCTTCTCAGTGTGGTGGTTTAATAACTTTTCACTCACGTAGTCGCTACGTTGTTTTTTTTTTTTTTTTTTTTTTTTTCCCCAAAGAACTGAACAGAGAAGGAAAGAAGAGCAATCAGCTGCCTGGTATTTGAAAATGGGCAGAGATGGCCTCAGGATTCTTCCACATCTTCTGTGTCTCCATGTCTGCTCTCTTGTGTGACAGCTTAGGCCCATATGCTGCCAAGCACCAGAGAACCTTAGAATTCAGAAATAGGAAGGTTTACAGATGCCTGACCCTGTGTGATTCCTTGTCTTGGGAAGACCTTCAGGGTATAGCTCTGCTTCTTTCTTTAATTTTCTCATTATCATGGCATTCCTCAGAGAGGTAGTCCGGAGCTACAGGCCTCTGATGTAGCTTCTCTCCGTTTACAAAGTCCTTCCTCATCCCTCTAGTCCTCTGATCCTGCTTTCCTTCAGTTTTGGAAAGTCACTATTTATTATTTAAGCGTCAACCTAAAATGTTCTCCATCACTTTCTAGAGACCTTCTACAATGTGTCCAGATGAACTGGCCATGGTTCTTTTGCATTCTCACTCCTGGACTATCTTTCCTCTGTCACCTGTCATCCCTTCTCTTTTACAATTCTCCTCTAATCAGCAAGTTCTCTAGGGCCAAGGTTGGACCTCGTTCATGTTTAGATCATTGCTAATATCAGAGTAACTCAGGAGCAGATAGTGGATACACTACTCCATCTGGGATATACTGCTGTCCATGAAATCTCACGACTGATCTTGGCTCTCTGATCATGCCTATGGTGGACCCCATAACTGCTTAACTCTTACCTCCTCGAAAGAGTTAATAATCCTCGCAGTAGCAAGGGTCTTGTGAGCAAGAAGATTCATTAACACATCAGGGAGGAGTCTCTGTAGGAAAGTTGTTTGCCATCCTGTGTCAGGAATGGGATTATAAACTGGAGCAAGTGGATTTGGGGGAGTAACACTATTCAATTGTTGCAGCTTACTGTCTTCATTATTCTAAGAAGCCGGGGGTGGAAAATGAATATAAAACACTTAAGTCATTTCCCAAAGGAAAATATCTTAATAATTTTCACTAGAGATAGTGTCTAAACACTGAATATAAAGGAAGGTAAATCAATTGTGTGGCTATTTTTGACTGAGTGAAATGGTCTCAGAATCTCTCAGCTGAAGAGCTCTTATAAACCAATGGGTGATATGCTGGCTCCACAGGGCCCAATAAAACAGAGAGTCCTTCCTGATGTTTTAGAATTAGTAGGATCCTGCAGACCATATAATCTACAGCTTCATTTCAAATATCAAAGAGTGAATGTTTTAACACATAAGTATATGTGTGCTATATCCAATGAAGTGTAGGTCACAGGGAGTAAGAAACTGGAAAATACTGCAAGGCCAAGGGGTGGAAAATATTTCCCCTAGGAGTGTGAAGCATGAAGTCTATATAAGAAGCAGATCTTTTAAATGGAAGACCACCCCAAACCAGGCACACTTAGCCTCTTAGAAATGGAAGTGTGTAAACACCCAGGGAAGGAGGGTAGCCCAGTCTCCTGGACGAAAAGGAACTGCACTTGCAAAAATGTTAAGAGAACAGAACAAATGGCAACCTTTGGAAACAGCAAATGATCCCAAAAAGCTCTATGACGAATTTGAGCAAAGGATGGAGGGGGGCGGGGGAGAGAGCAGAGGCCAAATGTATTATATAGCAGCGATGCTGAGGAGTTTAGATCTTCTCCTGCAGTCCGTGGGGAGAAATTGAAGAAAAGCAATATGGTTAGAAAATGCATCCATCACCAGCTGCAGGATGGAAGACAGGACCTGGAAGCCAGTGGGAAGCTACAGCCAGGCAAAAGATGGGCTATAGAGGGGACAAAGAGATGAGAAACCAAATGACACAGAAAGACATGAGAACTGCTGAATGCTAACCCCTCCCCTGCTGCAATGGAAAAAGAGAGTCCTCGTTGGTGGTGCTGCTCTTACATCAGTCAGGGGCAGAGCAGACAGCAGTTCTTTGTTCATTCTAGCTTGAAGCCATATTGCTTGGTGGCCAAAGAACTTATAAAAACCAAATCAAACCCAGGAAGTCCAACACAGAAGAAGTAAGACAGCCAGAGATTTGTGGACTGTCGTGCTACCCACAGACCTACCACAATGCAGGTGGGCCACAGACACCCACTCACCCCCATGCCACACACCACAGATGGAGGATGATGCCCAGAAGCCCACCAGCCATGTGGCATGCCTGCAGCGAGAACCATCACAGTTTGCTAGTATATGATGGTCAGATGGGACAGAAAGAGAAATGAAGCAGCTTGATCATTGTGAAGAAAAATGGGACTAGAGACTTGAGGACACAGAAAAGTAGCCTGTTATGAGTGTCCAGCCCCAGCAGATGAGGTCATGATGAGGTCCCAGCCCTTGCTGCTGCTGCAGGCCATTTCTGAGTCAATGACTTATGCAGTAGCAAGGGTCAGTATCAATGTCTGTGCGTCAAATTACCTCTAGAGAATATAGAGATGTCCTTGGTCAGGGCAGTTGCTGGGAACATGTGGGTGTCTAGGGGCTGTTCATCCTGGTCCTGCCCCTCCCTGAACGAAGTACTCTGGACAGTTGTCGCCAGTGGCAACACTCAGGAGAGCAGGTCCCCATCTGTCTCCAGTGGCAACGCTCAGGAGAGCAGGTCGTGCACCTCTCTTGGGCAATGCTGTGACGCTGGCCCTGGTGTCAAAGGCATGGGTGAGCCAGTCCCAAGGGTGGGAGAATGGGAGACCTGGGTCAGCCTCTCACATGCTGCAGCACTTAAGAGAGTGGGACCAGTACCTTGACTGGCTCTAGAGGTGTGGATGTAAGTGAACAGGCCCCAAGGGCATGAGAGCAGGAGAGCTAACTGCCTCCTGCTGATGGCAGCTGGGTGACCTAGCAGGAGGAGTGCTGGATAGATGGCGATGGGGAGATGAGCTGGACTGGGGTGCATGATATGAAATTCATAAAGAATCAATAAAAACATTTAACAAAAGACATGTTAAATGTTGACCTGGAAACATTTGGGTAGGAATTGGTCTGAGTGGTTAAGAACATACAGGAGACACGAGGTGATGTTCTGTTCTGGTTTGGGTGATTATGTAACTGGATGACAGCATTTACTAAGTAGGAAACACCCAAGTCCTGTGTGAGACAAGGACATTAAATGACAAGGGAGAGTTGTCATTTAATGAGCACTTACTGTGTTCCAGGCATTAACGCGTTACTTCCTCACTCAACCAGTACTTCAATAATATCTGTTAGAAATATTATACTCAATCTACAAATAAGATATTGCCCAAATATGCATATGTTTAAGTGGCTGAGCCTAACTACCTCAGACATGGGGCTGGATAGAAATTAACAGACATAATTGAGTCTGGAATGCTAAATTAGACATAGATATTGGATAGTAGCCAAAATCTAGATTTTGGGAGAGAAATTTGCCCCGCTATCCCAGAGGTCAAGGGATAGGGTTCAAGGAAAAGGCAGCAGGTGATGGCAACACAAATTCAGCTAAGGTATTAAAGCAAGTACTGAGAGGGTCTCTAGGATTCGGGGGCATGGCTGTGATTGATCTCAACAATAGTGACTCAGTAAAGTGAACACAGAGATTATTTGGGATGAGCTCTAAAAATAAGAGGTGAAGGCAGTGAACATAAGCTTTTCACAAAAGCTATACTCTAAAGAGGAGTGAAGAAACAAGGCTGTGAAGAGAAGCATGGGTCAAGGACAGGACAAATTTTTAAGGTCTAGACTCAGTGCAAAGAGAATGTTGATGTTGTAAGAGAATGTTGACTGGTTCTGAGGTAGAGTGGTTGGATCTTGAGAGACACAAGAATAAGCGTACAAGCTGTATAAGCTGACGGAGGTACTGGAGGGAAATTGAGGCAAGTTGCTCATTGAAAGCAACTAAATTATAGATTTAGAATACAGAGATACTGGGATGCTGAGGAAAGCTGAAAGAGTGTGAAATCGGTGTCCAGGTCTGGACCTCACTTGAGATCTGTGGTGATAAAATTAAAACAAGAATTTGTATTGTTCTCCAACCTTGGTTAGCCCTTTAGATGCAGGAATACAATGGGTGAACAGGAAGATTTAGCCAACAGGAAATATCCAGGGAAGCACCATGAAAGAGAAGGGAAGCAAGGGTAAATACAGTAGAGAAACACAGTTATGGACAGGAACTAGACAGTTTACTATGAGTACAGAGAGTGGACGTAGGTTTAGCAGAAGTGGCAGACTTAGAGCTGGAAAGCCCGTGAGTCCAAGGTGGCTATCCTAAAGATAGCAAACAAAGCAAATTGGAAAGATAGAATCATCCAGTCCAGATATTGGACTAAAAATTAAGACTCTGGGGCTGCAGGGATTGACTGACCGCAAAGTTGTAGGCATTCCTGTAGGTGATGATGACTAAGGTAGAGTTGGGAAAAGCATCAGTGTAGAGGAGAGGTCAGTCATGAAGGGAGATGAGTCATATCCACAAATGCTGATGCTAGAAAAGAAATAATGGCAAATGCAGTGATCCAAGGACTCAAATATTTGATGACTAATAGATGAAAAAGAGTGAGTACTGGTCAGCCTATAACTCAACAGACAGGGTCAAGGGCATGCTATTCCCACAACTTGCAATTTGACAAACTGGCATGGAGGCTAACTAGGAAGAAGAAAGGATCATCAGGAAATAGCAGCATGACATAAGGAGGATACCTACCTCGTGTAGACTCTGAGGGGGAAAGGCAGCATTCACATATCAGGGCTGCTGGGGCATCCTCAAAAGCAAGAGGTTGGAGGAATAATCCAACTGCAATTCAGAGGGCTCAGGAGAGCTAGACAGGGGCTTGGTCGGTGGGTAGCTGTGTGGATAGACCTCTTGACAAAGCTCGCAGGTCTAGTGAAGCCTGGTAAGACCAACTGTGGTATCCTCAGACAACAATGGGGGGGGGGTGCCCTGAGTTTAGTATGCCTGAAGAACACTCAGGACATTATTGCCTAGAACAAGAAAGGAGCTACAGCTCTAGGACAGAAGACAGGGTCAAATTAGAGAGGAAGAGCTCAAGCTAGGAAGCCTACGCATGTCTATTATAGCTGTTGGAACATATGAGCCCACCCAATGGTAGTCACCATGTAAGAAGAGCAAAGTGTGTCATGCAGAAGCCCTGTCCAGTCACATCAATGCTAAGAGGTGAGACATAAGAGAAGAGCTAAACAGAAAGGAAGAGTATCCAGAGGAGAGGAAAGTCAAAAGCACAGGACTGTGCTGAGGATGAGCTCCTTGGCAAAGGCTGCAGAGAGGTCACCTAAGGTAAGCACTGAAAATTTTCCATTAGATTTAGCATAGTGAGCCACTGGTGCTCTTGATGCTGCAGATCCATGCAGGGGGCCAGGCTGTTATAGGCTAGAGAGGGAGGGAGTAGGGGGAAGAAAGACAACTTCATGTATCCTCCTAGCCAGAGAACTCTGAGAAACCTGTATGACCACTCCAAACTTCTGTTTTCCAACCCAGAAATAGGAATATTAATACTAGTTCATTGGATTGTTGTGTTTAAGTAAAATTAGGTAAAACATAGCATTTTGTAAATAGAAGGCCTGCAATAAATAATCATGCTAAACATAGCACAGGTGATTGCTATTGCTTGCTTATGAAGAACTTGAAAAATAAAATTGTGCTAGGTAGGAATGGACTATAGCGTTGGTAGATTGATTTGTGTGTGTGCACACAAGGGTTTCACATAGAATAGATTCACTGCAATGGCTGTAGCCTTAGAGATTGAAAATCTAGCTGTAAGAAGTGAAGACGACTGCCCCTTGTTGAAGTGAACCTTTGACCCTGGATGTATCCACTCATATTATAAGGAATAGAGCTGACTTGAAAAATTCTCAAATGCATTTGGAAAAAGTCACAAGGGTTCCCAGAAAGTGTGGCTATTCAAAAACCTGAAGCACTGCCATCCACGACTTCAATAGGCCTTATCGCTCCAGCTGTAATATGCTTTCTGGAAGGAAATGCTGTTGATTATACAGCCGGGCTATGATTTTCTGATTTGTGCAACAATATCTCGCTGGAAGGAAGATAGATTGTCATGCATTGAATTCCTAATCCAGTGCCTAATTCTGTCTCAGGTACAGTAAATCTTGATGTGTTACCTGAAGGGAAAGCTTCGATTTCTGGAAAATGAATATTATAGAGTTTTCTATGACCCAAAGAGACTTGTACAGCAGGCGCGGGCTGTGCTCTGTGGATTTTTGCCAGCTGCATTAAGATGCTGTAGCTGGAAAATAGCACCCGTGCAACCTGATTGACCATCACCTGTGCCCAGGGGCTTCCCAGCCTCAGCAAACTCAGAGTTAGCAGCTACTCCTCCAAGATAAAGAGCAGAAAGGCTAATGATGAATGTCAGTGTCCTGGGTATTTTCAGGCTCACTAGCCTGGGAAGAGAAGACGGGACAAGTAAAGAGAAGTTTCAGAAGGGTCACCAGGAAACAGATTTGTATAAACCCTTGAAGCTTGACTCAGTTTACCACTCACTGGAAGCTCTCTCTGCTTTTGCTGAGCTCTGTGTTCTGCTCCCCCTGCCATGAGCCCCGGGTACTTAACTACTGAACAAGGGGCAGTGTTTGTGAATGGCTCTAGACCAGTGATTTTCAACCTTCCTAAGGCTGTGACCCTTTAGTAGCATTCCTCATGTTATGGTGACCCCAGCCATAAAGTTATCTCATTGCTGCTTCATAACTGTGATCTTGCTACTGCTATGAGTTGTAATGTAAATATCTGATAGGCAGTATTTTGGATATGAGACCACAAAGAGGTCACAACCTGCACGTTGCGAACCACTGCTCTAGACTCTCTCCACAGGAACGGGGTGATGACTTCAGTATGAATCTGTGGTTCTGTACTTCCAAAGACTTAAGGAAAAGCCAGTTGTTTCTGTCAACAGTTGGGGAAAGGGTCAACAAAATAAGGGAAGCCTTAGTCACTGGTATGTGCCTGCCAGTGATAAAAACCCAGAAAGATGCTTGAGAACCTAGTGATGGGATGGTTGTGAGATTGGATTCAACTTATTCCCCATAGTTCACTGTGTTCCACATACTAGCCTTTGCCTACTCCTCCAAGAAGTCCCTGGAGACAACAAAGTTGAATTAGTATAAAGAGATACAAGATGCTAAATTACTTTCCTACCACTAGTGACATGTTCAGAGGTTTGTTTTGTTTTTTTTTAAAATGGCATTTGTGGAAGTCTGAGCAAGTGGTGAACTTTGAGCAACAGGAAGGGAAATGACCAAATGTGGACTGAAATAGGTCAGACATAGAATGCTAGGGAACCTAGGGCCGTGTTCTGGAGAGGCTTAAGTGCCAGACTCACAACTTTGTATGCATTGTAGTATGCAATGGAAATCACTGATCGCTCTGTATAAATCCTTCAAGCTTGACTCAGTTTACCACCCACTGGAAGCTCTCTCTGCTTTTGCTGAGCTCAGTGGACAAGAGGAATAGGACGCAAAGGAGTCAGAGGAAAAGGTCCTCTGTTCTTTAGCCCTGGTTCCTGGAGGCTCTGTGTTCTGCCCCTCCCTGCCCCTTCGGCTCTTGAGCAGAAGAGGATTGACAAGAAAAAAAAAAAACTGTTACAAGACATGATTGCATCAGTTTGTGGTAAAAATGATAATGTTCTTTAATGTCTATTGTTTGAATAGTGAGCATTGTTAGGGCTAATCATTGTTTCTTAGAGAATGTTATTAATATGTGTGCTTCTATTTCATAGATAATATAAACAAGGTCGTCTGGGCATATTTTCCATTGCAAATAGCCCATTTAACTGAGAAATCATAATTGAGTCTCTGCTGAATCTATCACAATGCTCTGGGTTCTGTGAGGCTGCTATACACAGCATCCGATTTCTGCCTCCGGCTGAAAACTTTTGGATGTGGAAAGATGAGGTAAGTATAATTCAGTATTGCAGACATCCGATTTACTCAAGACTCTTATAGTCTGAAGTAGCAGAAACTAATTCAAGTTACCTAAGACAAGCTATGAATGTAAGCCACAGAAGCACTCAGTAACATTAGGGTCCTGACTCAAGGGGACACTAGAATGACTAGGACCAACTGATCTCTCCAAGGGCGAGACTTGGTGATGCTATAGCTTGCTTATCTCTGCAGCCCAATGTTTTCTACTGCATGTATCAATCACATATACTCTTCAACACTTTGGGTCTGGCCACACCTCAAAAGTCCCCAGCTCAATGTAGAGTTCCCAAGACAGAAATTGGATAGCGACCTATCTTCACCCAGTGAGTGTGGGAAGGGCAGTGGAGATGGCTCATGTGGGATAAACAGAGCTAAGCTCTGCTGGTGCCTTGGAGTGGTAGTCACTCCAAACAGGGAGCATGTGAGAATGTACCCCAACTAATTTACCCTCTTTGCCAACATGGTCTCAGAAGCTTCTAGGACCCTGTAGTGTAAAGATCAAAAGTCATTCAAAGTTGATGAATTCCTGGAAGCCTTCCTGAAGAAGCAACCATCTGGGGTAACAGAGTTAAGAACCTGAAACACATGGGGGTGCCTCTTAAAAGAAAGCTTCTTGTGGTAAAGACAGAGGAGAGAAGTCTCAAACACGGCATTGAACTCTTCAGCTTTCTTTCTTCATGGAGGACTCAACAGTTCACGCGTGGGCTGGTAATTTCTGCAATGAGATAAAAAAATCTAAAAGATTAAAACAAGAAAGTGACCTCACCAGGTATCAGCTTAGATACCAGACTCTGTGTCCATCTCAAAGAACATGTGATTGGTGTTAGACATCTTAAGGAGTCAGGAAAAGAAAAACCTAAGGTCACAGCAGATTTTTTTCAGAGATAGCCACATCTGGCCTACCCAGCTGGGAGGATAGTCTCAAGGGCAGAGACTGTTCCAGAGGGTGAGGATTCTAATCCTGATCTCCCTGGGAGTAGGTCCTAAGCCAACAAGCACCTTCCCAATAGCAGACAGGAAGTTGAGACATTTATCTGCAGCATCTGTAGCTTCTTACTCCATGCATTCACAAGCATGAAGGCACCTTTGAGGTCACTGAGTACAGGAACCTACAGGAGACTGTGGATAGCCTTCAAGTGAAAGATGAGATTCTGGACTTGATTCTCATAGCTGCCTTGAAGTTAAGTCTTCTGAACTCCCTCTGTTGAGTATTCTTCCAGGATGCCTAAAGGAGCAAGCTAGGATGTGGAAAGTTCTAAGAGGTAGAGATAATTTAAATTTTAAAAGGATTCTCTGACAACTGTAGGAAGATGCCTGGGAAATGTCAATAACGGGAAGAACAATAGGAGGCTGTAACAGTGAACCAGGTGATGGCTGGACCAGAACAGCAATGTGGAAATGAAGAAGCTGAAATGATGTGGTGAACTTTGGCTAGCTCAGATGAAGTAATGTGCTATGGGAGACAGGAGGAAGCAAAATGGCCCTTACAATGTATGGAATGTGTAGTGGTTAAATAACAATACTCCTCACAGGCTCATATGTTTGCATACTTGATACCTGGTTGGTGGAACTGTTTGGGAAGGATGAGAATGTATGGCTTCATTGGAAGAAGTGAACCAGTGGCAGTGAATTTCAAGGTTTCAAAAGCCCACACCAATGACTGTTAGATTTCTCTGCCTCATGCTTATGGGTGAGATCTAAATTCTCAGCTACTGCTCCAGCACCATGCATGCCTACCTGCTGCCATGTTCCTCCCCATAATGGACATGGACTCACCTTCTGAAACTGTAAACTCCCAATTAAATCCTTTCTCCTGTATGTAGCCTTGGTCATGGTGTCTTAACACCACACTAAAAAACTAACAAAGCCAGGATGTAAGACGTGGGTGGAACCTGTTCTGGAAACAATACTTACAAGTTTAAGGTTAGTCCTGTAATTTGTGATGTCTTTGAACTTCTTAGGTTTAATTGTGTCTGTGCAAAACTGGAGTGTAGAGATGTGCTCTGGGTTACCTAGGCATTAAAGTCAATAAGCCCATCAAATGAGCCTAAATAAAATGAGACACATTGTGGAGCATTTCATTAAACCCCGAAGCAGAATGAAAGGAAGGCTTCCTCAGGAAGAAACACCTTCTATCACAGCCTTTCTGTTTCCAGGTCTTTGGTGGTCTCCCATAGTCAGAATCAGCAGTTCTAAGAACACACTCTCTCTATGTTCTCTTCGTGTGTGTATCTCTGTATCTCTATTTCCTCTCTCAAACTACCTTAGTTTTGTGTGTATGTACAATATGTATGTAGTACAGGTACATATATGCATAGTCACATGCACATGTATGGACTTACATGTTGAATAGAGCCTAGAGTTGAACCTCTCAGGTATACATTCTAGTTTCTTAAATGCTGACCACCTTGGTTGTTACTACTATTATTACTTGTCTTTATTTTGAAGTATGTTCTCTCATCGACTTGACCCTCATCCAGTATTTTAGGCTGGTTTTCCAATCACCTCTATCAACATACCTGTCCCAGTTCTCATACTACATCTGCACATCACACATTTGGCCCTTTTTACTTGAGTTCTGAGCCTTGAACTCATGTCTTTCCATTTCTGCAGCAAACACTTTACTGATTGAGCTCCCTTCCCAGCCTCCAACTTTCTCTTTTTCCATTGATTTAATCTCACTTTACTTTTGTGTCTAAGTGACAAAACATAGCTGCCCTATTTGACCTTCAACCTTCTAGCATTTTCCAGTCCACTGGCCTCACAGATACTGACCAGCAATGGTATAATTCTAAACTCCTCTCTTGAGAGGCTCTGTTTGGCCCAAGTTGGGCAAGATACTCATTAAGAGCTCCGTTCTACTGTGGCTAGGGATGCTCAAACCAAGGACAAGGAAAATGCCCGAGAGTTTAGATGTGATTGTAGATAGATGGTAGCTTAGGTACATGATCCCAGCATTAGGTGGGGGCAGGGTTGCTAAGACAGATCATTGCAGTGAGTTTGAGGCTACCATGATCTCCACAGTGATTTAGAAGCCAGCCTAGGACACAGAGTGAGACCCAGCCAGAAAACAAACAAATAAACAAGTAAACAAACAAACAAACAAAAATCCTCAGTGATTATAGTTCATTGTATGATCCTTCAAGTGAGAGGAACACTTTGAAAAAAGAAAATAAAATATTCAATACTTGGAAATGTCACAGACGTCTATTAATATCAGCAGAGTCAAGCTGTAGAATAAGAAAGCCTGACAAAGCTGATGCATTTAAGAACAACCGCAAAAATCATCTCTTTATGCTGGTAATAGTCAACTGGAAATTTAAAAAGATACAATTCACAGTAGTCAAAATTTTATAAAATCTGTAGGAATTTTTAAACTTCCATGGAGATGATCTTAAAGTTCTAATAAATATAAATACGGGTATAAATGATACTCTGAATAAGAGATTTGTGACACAGTCCCAGATGTGGACTAAGGGCTACATTAACAGAACACCTTTCATGTGTTCATTGGCCATTTATATTCCATCCTTTGAGAACAACCTGCTCATTTCATTAGCCTGTTCATTGACTAGGCTGTTTGATTTTTTGATATTTCATTTTTTTTGTTTTCTTTAAATATTCTAGATATTAATCTTCTGTCAGATGTATAACTAAGAAAGATTTTCCTCTTATTCTCTAGGCTTTCTCTTCCCTCAATTAGACATGAAAGTAGAAGCAAAATTGTCTAAGGGAACAGGAGAGATAACAAGGGGCTGGGCTGGAACATAGTTCACAAAATATGGTCCCAGTCTGTCTTATGCTTGCCTGGAAATGTCTTCACAAAACCCAGGACCGAGTATAATAAATGCATACCAATAATATATAAAAATACCAACTATCTCTAAATTAGTCTATAAATCTTGTACAGCTCTGAACAATTGTCTATACAGAGCTTAAAGGAACTTGATAAATATATCATACAGTTTACATGGGAGCAGGAGAGCAGAACGAACTCCCTGTGAGATGCTCAAGCTTCCATATGCAGTATGTGGAGTCAGCTAGGAAGTTGTCCTTCTTTCCTCAGTTGACTTGAACACTCGATACAACCCAATCCAAATTTTCAGGCATTTCTCAATATGGAAATTGGAAAGGTGATTCTAAACTATGAGTGGAAATGTGAAGGATCTGGAAAAGCAAAAATGGTGTGGAAAAATGAGAACGTGGAACCATGTACCTACGCTACCAAAATCTACAATGATAGTAAAGTAATTGGGATGCTATGCTTTCAGCATATAGAGTAATTGGATAGGAAATACAAACTATGTCCATTGTATAGTGATATTTTTTACCAAGATCTCATATTAATTCCATAGGAAAGAAAATATTTTTTAAAAGAACATTGAAATTACTGCAGAGGGGAAATTAACATTAAAATTTATCTCAAATTTATATACCAAGAAACATTGAGGCTATATACTTAAATATAGAGGCTAGTTTCATAAACTTCCTTAGTTGAAACAAAGCGTAGCTTTGTGATCATGAGTAGGGTCCTAGTTAGTTTCAGCTGTCAGTTGGACACAGCCTCAGCAGTAGCTCTCAAACTTCCTAGTGCTGCGACCCTTGAATACAGTTCCTCATGTTGTGGTGACCCCCAACCATAAAAATTATCTCATTGTTACTTCATAACTGTAATTTGCTACAGCTATGAATCATAATGAAAATATCTTATACACAGGATATCTGATATTCAAACCAGGGGTTGAGAACCATTGGCTTAGAGTAATCTGACAGAGTCTCAGTTGAGGGATTTCTCAGATCACTTTGGTCTGTGGCCATGTCTATGAGGGATTGCTTTGCTTAATGGTTGATGTGGAAGGGATCAATCCACTGAGGGCTGTACCATCCCTAAGCTGGAGGACCCCTCCTCCATAAGAAAGCTAGCTGAGCATGAGCCAGTGAGCAAAACAGAGCAGGGCCTTGTTCCTTTTTGGTTTCTACATTGGAATTTCTGCTCTGACTTCTTTAATGATGGATTGTCACCTGGAAGTTTAAGACAAATAAATTCCTTCCTCCTCAGGGTGCTTTCGGTTGGAATGTTTTATCACGGCAACAGAGGCCAAGTCAGAACAGGTGGGTGAGTCTCTTAATCAAAACGCAAAAGTAATTAACTATAATTTTCATTTTGAAAAACTTGGTAAATAGCGCACCCACAAAATTAAATTTTTTTTTCTACTAACCAAAAAGAAATGAAAAGGCAAGACAGACTGGAAAACCACTCATTATTCGTCTGGCAAAGGCTTCATACCCTACAGATTGAAAGGGAAGAGAATACTGAATGCTCTTGTACGTCAACTATGGAAGAATAATCCGAGAAAAAAAATCAATTAAGTATCTAAAAGATATCACTCCAAAAGAAGCCGATAAGTACTCAATATCATTAGTCATTGGGGAAATGTAAATGAAAAGCACAGCAAGGTGCGTTCCGCAGTCACCGGAATGGCTCCTCCCTGAAACACGAGCGGTACAGTACTCAGTGTCAGAGAGCAACTAGGACTCCAAGACATCAAGGTAAAGGGGAACTACTGCAATGATTTTGAAATGCGTTTGCCATTTTTATGAAGTTAAATGTGAACTCACCCTAAGAAGCAGAGATCTTTTTCTTGTATGTCTTACAAACATACATAAAAAGCATGTCTACAGAAGGCTTTTACCATGGTATAGATAATGAGCTTTCATAGAACAGGAAAAATTATGAGTACTCCAGATATCCATCAATAAGAAAATGACAAATATTTACTTTGCAGTAAGATGGATCCAATATTAATACCTGGAACAACAGGGATTGATCTTAAACTTAGAAAGTAGTCACTACCTGGCTCCACTTATATGAAGGTGTCAATCAGGTGAAACCAATCTATAGAAGTTGTGAACAGAAAATGACTATGTTGGGGTGGGGGAGTTGACATAAAGCCACAAGAAAAAAATAAAGGGAAGGTGATAAAAGTATTTTAGACTTTAAGGTTGTCTCAGATAATTACAGGTTTTTATGCTTTGACATAAATCATCAAGGTATACCTTGAAATATAAACATGAAGAGATGATAAACATTCAGCTGAATGAACTTGAAACTATAACTTTTGATGTATGCATGTTATACCTCAATGACTTCTATAGAAGAAATAAAAAATCTATAGTTAAATTAAAACAACCCAGAGAAGAAAAATAAACTGGATAAACCCACTTTATCAGATAATAAAATATACTATAAAGCCAAAGTAATAAAAAAAAACCCCACTCAGGTATTGACCTACAAACAAAATACAGATCAATAGCACACAACAGAGAGCCAAGGTAGGCAGACCTATTACCATATTTCTTATGTGATAACAGCAGCACAAATCAAAGCTAATATTGTTTAATAACAGTATTGGAGAAGCTAGAACTGAAGAAAAGAAAAGCTGGATCCTTACCTAATATATTAATGTATTCCAAGCGGATGCAAGTTCTAAAGGTATTAAATAACCATCTGCCATGGTCAGGTAAATGCAGAAGAACGTACTGCAGCTCAGTGATAGGAAAACATCTTCTTAAATCGTACTTTCAAAGCACCAACCACCATAGGTAAACTCAACTACGTCAAAATTATGGATTTTTCAGTTCAATGAGACATATGGAGGAAGCATTCATAGGTGACAGAATGAAGAAATGCATTTATGACATTTGATATCAACAGAGAATATATTACTCAGGGGTTACATGAAAGCCCACTAAGCCAAGAGACAACAACTCAAATTAATCTTCAAAGGCTGTGGCCTAACAGTTTAAAAAGGGAAATTCAAAGGGAATGTGAAGCCTACAAAGAGACATTCAGCCACTTTAGTAATCAGAAAATGTTAATCAAATACAGTTTGATTAGAGTTTATTAGGCTGGTAAAACTGGAAAACTAGATAATGTCAAGAGCTGGAGGGAAGGTTGGGGCATTGCAGTTTCCTTGTGCTACTCTGCAGCCATTCCAGAAACCAGTCTGGTGGTGGTTCATCAAATTAGGTACAAAGGCATCCGAAGCCTCACTGGGTATAAACCCCAAGACATTTCCACAGAGGTCCAAGGGGCACAAGTATGAAGATACGAAGCTATTTCAGGTATCAAGGGTGGAAGAGTGTCTTTGTAAACTATGGTGGATGCTCACAGTAGTGTATGTGTATAGCTCAAGTATCCACCATTCAGCAGTTGGCAGCACAGATATGTGCCAGGGTCGATCTAGAAGACAGAGCACAGGAAGCTAAGGAGGGGAACCTGTGAAGCAACACTATTCAAGTAAATCTAAAATACAAGTGGCAGACAACAAGCTGCCATTCGTAAATATTTGCAAGAGGGTATAAGAAGGGAGGGGGAGCCGGGGAGTAGAGGAAAGGAAGAATATGAAATAGGAGAGGGACCCTGGGTGGGGGCTGCGATGATCCTAAAGGTTGATGTTGATTAGGAGGACAGAGAGGCTTTTTGCCAGCTAGGTAGAAAAATTAGTTGTTAAAATTTCCTCTTGGGAAACAGTATGGATGAGTGTGAGATGTCCTGAGGGGAGTAGGTAGGCTGGAAAGTCAGTGGTTGCTGCCTTGGGTACTGTGGAAGTCTGTTCATCTTTAATGTAGTCTTAAAATGTTTGAAGCTCAAAGGAGCTGAACAGATCACCCAAGGTCCCGGTGTACAAGAGAAAGTTCCAGAATTCAGGCTCAGTATCAAAAGGAGTCATCCCGAGGCCAAGCCATTCTTCTCAGCTGAGGGGGCTGCCATGGCTTTCCCACTGGACCTCCTAGCCCACCCTAATCTTGCCCTACCGACTCTTCGAAGTCCCTGGAGTGACTGCTTGCAGTGTGTGTTGTGTCTAAACCCACCACTGCACCACGCAAAACCTTTCGAACAGCTAGTCTGGTGCTATTACATTCAGAACAGAATCCAAAGTGCTCATGTTCCCTGCGAGCCCTGGAACCCAGCTCTCATCTCCATTCATGTTCCATCTGGCTCTTTCAGCTCAGCCATGCCGAACATTTCGCTCTCCATTAAACAACTCCAGCGCGTTCCAGCCCTGGGGCCTTCGGAATTGCATTCCCCTGCATCACTTCACCTGGTCCAAGCAGAAGCACACAAAGAACAACTTTCCCCAGAACAGCCTCTGATGACCACCATATATAAAGTACCCCATCTTCTGCTACAGTCAGTTTTCAATGCTGTACCTTGTTTTGGTTTTGCTGCTTAAGCCTACCCTGTATTTTGTTTGTTTCTTGCGTTTTGTCTCCCATGTTAGGGTAGAGGCAGACACCACTCTGACAGACAGACTACACAAAGCCTCATTCAGTAGATACAGATGATGAATCAGTAGATATAGATGAACCCTAAATGTATGTCCCTCCCCATGACACTCCTGGCTCCAAAACTCAGTAAAGATTGCACAGGGCCAGTGGAGTCAGCAGTGAACGTCACCTTAACTGGAAAGCAAGTATCTCTGTGAACCAGAGACCAACTGGTTATCTTGAGCCAGGTTGTAGTAAAGAAAGGAAACAGAGGCTCTGAGATTTCAACATAAGACTCTCTGAGCTTTCTGTCTTGCAAAAGATGAGAACCAACTGGCCAATCTGGCCCCCTGTCTCAGACCAGCCATAGTCTCTGAGCCTATTCTCATGAGCCACAGGGATGAAAGAGACTTCGCAGAGGGCCTTCAAAATTCCTTTCCCGAGTCTACTGGGCAACACAATAAGAATGCGTCCTTGCTGTGAGCATAAATTTCTGTGCTGCAATTTTGTCCCATCTCCTCCCAGTAATGTACTAGATAATCGAGAAATAAATAAAGGGATAAAGTGCTATGGAAATACCACACATTTACCCAAATCAAACAGAGATTTTTATCCTGGATGGTAATGGTGCCTCTTTCGTTAATCCCAGGTGGCTCTCTGAATCTGGCTCTTGGGGCTGAGCTTGGCAATCAGCCTCCATAAAAATGCCACTTTCCTTAGTCTCTCCTAAAAGAGCTATTGAAAAGGATCATTAGCAGGGGAGCTTGCTCAGTAGGGAGGAGAACAAATCATCCCTCAAACAACATAATGTAATTCTTCTAAAACATACATCTCTACCTATTTCCACCCCCATGAAATGTGACATTGGGAGACCCCAGGAACTCTAGCTGGGCCATAAAACCACTCTGGCCTCCAAAAGAAGGCTGGGTGCTTCTTAGCCTATGCCTACTGAAGTGTAGTGTGCACAAACATGGCTTCCCCACTTGGAGCTATGCCTTGGCTCTTCAGGCTCTACACACATAGGGTGTCACCAGCTACAAGTGGAGCCCACAAATCATTCATATATCAGGGCAGTGGGCACGTGTTGCTTCTGCTGGTGTAGCTCACACTTCTGGGGTGCTCATTTGGCTGACTGCTAATTCAGACTGGCCTCTGTTAAGGTTGATTGGTTTGACTCTGTTGCGTGTGTCTGTCATATGCCATGCACTAATAACGTTGTTAGAGATGTTAAGGATGGTGGAGAATCACATAGACTTTCTACCTTCTAGGCTCGGAAGTGATCCCTTCAGTTTCTTCCTGTTGGCTGATGTCACATGGCCTACCCAGAGGTTAGGTGGGACAGTAGTATAAAACAGCAGGCTATCCCACCGATTCAGAAGGTCCTGCAACTCAGAACTAACCAGGAACATCTCAGCTCCCTCTTTGAAACTGAAGCTCTTTCGGTTATCATTTCAGCTAGAGTTACACTTGAAGCTTCTGACCCTTCTCTTCTACTCTGGAGACTTCAGCATGCACCCACACTTTCCTATACTTTTCTATTGACTGTGCATCTACCACTCCTAGAGACAAGTGGAACTTAAGCATGCTGTGACTGTATTTACCCCTTCTGCTTTTACCTTCTATAACTAAAAAAGTCTACACATATCATCATTAGTCATAGACAGTCTTATTGTATATACATACATATATACATATGCATATGTGTGTGTGTGTGTGTGTGTGTGTGTGTGTGAACATCCATTTGCATTTGCTCTCAAAGTGATCTTGGTGATTTGACTCACACTTACAAAAGAGATGTTGGTACAAATTGCATTCAGAGTCTTCAGTTTGTTTTTTCCCCATTAGCCACATGATATTACCAGGATAAAGAAAAACACACTCTGCAGTGTGTTCTGTTGCCAACATATATTGGATGCATATTTCTTCATCTGTTTCCCATATGTTTACTGGGACATGACCCCACGGTAAATTAAGAAGCATCTATGTCTGCATCCATGCTTATGACTTCTCATTGCTCCGCCTCCAAGTTCACACTTGCATCTTTGTTTTGTTCATTCAGTGGATTTTTTTCGTATCATGTCTTTTTCATCTAAATTTTCTATTTTGTTCCTCTTTCTCATGGTCTCTGCTTTTCTAAAGACTTTTCTTTTGTTTATTGAAAGCATGATTTTTTTTGTGCCCATATACTGGTTCAACAATATACTTTATTTAGTACAAATAAAAATACTAATATGAGCATTGTAAAGTTCAACACAATATGAAATGTGAAGAAAAGGGATTATACAAAATATGCAGTGATCAAGTTTTTAAAAACAGAAAAAAATTGAATTATGAAATATGGAACAAGATAGACAATCATAAAGGATCCACCTAAATAACTGAAATGTACTATACAGAAAGATTAAATTTCATTATCATGTTGGTGTTAAAGAGTTCATACAACATGTTCTAAAAAGACACAAAATATAGAGCAGAAAGTTTATGAAAGCTTTAAGACATATATTCTAAATAGTTAAATTATAATATATATTAAAATTATGAATTTAGAATCATCTTTAAGAAATTACATTTATTTCTATCCATACCTAGTCCTTTTAGTTTTTTATCTGCCTAGGGTCATGCAAGAGAAATGGCAAATGGCATTAGAGTTCATGGAATGTGGCCCATAGTTTACCACCACCACGTGGGTGAGCCTCAGTGTGGCATGGCCCTGAGGACTATGTGTCATGATTTTATTTATGACTTCAAGCCTGGTGATGATAGTTTCTCCACCTTTTCTGTCTGCATATGCAAATAAATAAATCATTTCTTTGCTGACCTCAGCTTCCTGTCTTCTCCTACCACTGATTTGTCTCCCATTCTGGGGGATTTTGATAAGTCCCTGGATATTTGATGTGCATACTCTAGAGTTGTTACTCTTCCCTGAAGAATATTCATATGTTTCTTTGAGCAAGTGACTTCTTTAGTGTAAAACGGAAAACTCTTATCTCTTGGGGAGCGCAATTTCTTATCGCTTATGAGTTTTGGGCTGAGCCAACTTAATTCCCACACCAGTCTATTTATTCATGTTTCAGCTGTCTCTCCCTCCCTCCTTCCTTCCCTCCATCTTTCCCTCCCTTCCGTCCAACTACAGAGGGTCTTCATGCATTTACGTGAATGTGTTGTGTTACTGTAGCATTTTATACGTTCTCTATGTAGGTTGAGTCTGTAGCAACTTACTAGCTACCCTTCTATTCTTTACCCTTCTATTCTTCTTCACTCTTTCTTTCATCTCTTTGTTTTTATTCAGGAAAATTTTCACCCCACCTAAAATTTTTCCTTCAGTAGCTTCCATAGCATATCCTTTCATATAGTGGTTATTTCTATTGGAGAAGCTATTTCGATGGGAGCTTATCTTAAAATTACTCCTTCCATCACTCTGTGTGTGTGTGTGTGTGTGTGTGTGTGTGTGTGTGTGTGTGTGTGT
>JADRCD010188247.1:0-23864 GCA_019843815.1 Montemys delectorum
TTCCAAGAGGCAGTAACACATCCAGATGCAGAGGGGAAGTCCATGCTTGCAGTATCTAACAGGAAGTGTCTTTAAGTTCTGTACCTTATATCTTGTTCCTCTGAGTCACACAGTATTTATGTCCAAATACATGTTAAACCTGATATCCCTATGTGCCAGGGAGGTTTGGGGTGATGTCTAGATTTTCTCATTAATATATCTGTGGTCTGAAAATTAACAGATCTTTCAACTTCAATACCTTTGGTTTATCTTATTCTTTGAGAGGCTTTCATGTAGCTCAGGCTGGCCTCAAACTCACTAGTAGCTAAGAATGATCTTGATTTCTTGATCTTCCACCTTTACCGCCTCAGTGACCAAACCACAGGCATGCATCTCCACACAGGCCTTCTTAGGTTTATTATTGTTCTTCTGTTTTGGTGTGTGTGTGTGTGTGTGTGTGTGTGTGTGTGTGTGTGTGTGTGAAGGGAGGGTAACATATTTGCCCTGTGCACATGTCCAAGGCAAATCCAAGGCAAAAGAACAGGTAGCACACACATGTACCCCATAAGTGGTACTGAGGAAGGCCACCCCAGTTGGTTTCACAGCCAGATACCTCAAATGATGTATGGTCCCATACACCAATCAATAGAAATGCCAGGTTCCTATCTTGTCTACTGGTACTTTACCTTTTACCTGAGATGATCATACCTATCTTGTTTTTAACATAGCAATCTACGATAATAAGGTAATATGGTAACAACAATACATATACCCATGCCCAAAGTTATCTAAAAATGCTTGCCAAACTAACTTTTTGACTTTACACATGAAAGATACTAACTACATTATTTCTAACCAGACTGTTTTATATATTATTCCAATAGTATTTTACTTTTCCATGAAGTTGATGTACATTAAAACTTCTTTAAGAGAGACTGTAAACCCCAAATTCCAATATAAAAAATAGCAATAGTGAAATTCCATACACTTTTTTATTGTTTTTCAGAGAGAAGGTCTTACTCTGTAGTGCTGGCTGGCTGTTAACTCAGAGATCCACTTGCCTCTACCTCCAGAATGATGGGATTAAAAGTGTGTTGCTACCATGTTAGGCTAATCTCCTTTTTGTTTTGTTTGGTGACAGAGCTTGACCCATTAGGCCAGGCTGGCTGGCCAGCAAGACCCAAGCACACACCTTGTCTCCATCTCTGCTGTGCTGAGATTACAAATGTGCCACCAAAACTAGTTTGTGTACAATCTCAATTTCTCATGATTGCACACCAGCGTTTTACTAAGTGAGCATCTTTCCAGCCCCAAATTTTACTTTATATCAGGAAAATGGCTTTTAAAAACCATATAACAGTGGTTTTCATTGATTGGAATTAAACTGTATAAAGAGTAGGTATCAATACATGTTTGTTTGTTTTTTAATTTTCTTTTTTTTTTTAGAATTGTATATTGTATTTTTTTAAATTACTTTTATTTCTTTACAGTCCAGTTGTTACCCGCCTTCCTAGTCCTCCTTCTCACAGCTCCTCATCCCATTCCTCCTCCTCTGTCTCCAAGAGAATGTATCAACATTAAGCTTTATCTAATATAAAATTTACCTTTGGAGAAGTAGAGAGATCTTTCCCCACAGAGACAACTGTGTTTTCATTTACTCCAGTCTTGGGTGCGAGAGTTGGCAGGGCTGGAGGGGCTGGTGGGGCTGGGGCCCTTCTTTTCACTCTCCGTTCAGTTTCCCCTTCTTGAATTGTATTGACCAAATTATTTGGAGAAGTTGGCTTAGGTTCATAAAAAGGATTTGATCTAAATGAAAGAAAAATTATCATTAAATGTCTCTCAAAACTAGTTTATTTCCATATAAAGTAATTTAAAATATTCTGAAAACTGCTTTCTCAAATAAACTGAAACCAATGAAACCTAGAATTTTGAAATAATGACTTTTATCTTCTGGTCCATTTCAATCCAGACTTAGAATAAATTTCTCTATCTTAAAAGTACTGAAAAATAAGATACTGTTCAATTTCAATGACTGTTATACAGAACTTAGGAGACTGACGTTTAAAGAGGCTGCATCTGTTACTGCCAGTTAAACATAGTAAACGGGATAGGAAAGAGGTTCTCGTCATTGTTTTATTTTGTACTCATTACTGTTTTACTCCAGGCTTGTTACCGTTTTACACTGTACTGATTACTTTACATTGTATTTGTTACTGTTTTATGCTATGCTTGTTACTATTTTACACTGTGCTTGTTACTGTTTTATGCTGTGCTTGTTTCTGTCTTATGATATGCTCCTTCTTGTCTAGGTTGTCACTACTCCACAGTGGCCATCTGACTCTTCTCATTCATGCACCTCACCACCCCCTCCTTCCACAATGAGGTCTGACAACCTACACGGTTGAGATTGAGACATGTGATAAGTTGAAACCGAAGAAGACAGCAATGCAAGAGAAAGATGACTGAACAGCCAAAGCCAGTTGGTCAATCAGAAGGCAAAGCACCATCAACATCTTCTGTATATTTCAAAAGCACTGCCTTCTTATTTTGATTCCTTTTAAGTGTTTAACTTTTGTCTGAGACAGACAGACAGGCAGGCAGGCAGGCAGACAGGCACTGTCACAAATCACAACTCTGTAGAATACAAAGGGGTTGGGCCAGGTTTAAATGGCTGCGCTGCCCCTCCCATATCAAAGCATCAAATCTACTGACAGGAAAGGCAGGCCTTCATCCCCACCTGCCAGTTTGGTGGTCAGGGAAGGGAGCGAAGGTAGTGTTGAAGGGAAATGCTGGCAGGATGTGCTGCAATCAAGACAGCCCAGTGTGTACCTCAGCTGGTAAAAGGCAGCATAGCCAGAGCACCATTTTAATTACCGCAATGCACGAGTTTTAAAAACTGATACAAAGGAGAAAACCAGCTGTTATCCCATGGGTCTGCCTTTATGTGCACCTCTCACAGTCCACCCCATTCCCTCCTCCTTTCAATCCACTCTTAGTTTTTTTAATTATGTCATGTTTTGATTATAAGAGGATATGGAGAGTTTCTTTTCTGGTATTCTTTATTTTGTGTTCTATTTGCCGAGGTAGCTCTTTTCCTAGATTTTGGGAATTTCTTTCTATAAGTTTACTGAAACTACTTTTTATATCTTTGGTGTAAAGTTATTCTCTTGTGCCCATAATTCATAAATTTGATCTTTTTGTATGTTGCAAATACCATGCATGTTCTTTTATTACATTTATCATTGAGCATAGGAGTGCAGAAGAGTTTGTCCATTTTGGTATTCTTTGTATCACTGAACAAAAAAGAAGTTTTACCTTTGTACTATATACTTGTTAATGGACTTGTTGTATCTGTCCACAAAAACAGTAAATAAGTAGTAAAATACAAATATGAATTTAAATGAAATTATTTATTATTATTTATTCTTTGGAGTCATAGAAAGATGACTAATGTTGGTTAGCTCCAAGAAGGATTGACTAAAATATACTGAAAATATAAAACAATAATATAATAAAATTTGTAATCTTGTTCTCTAGGAAATGTTTCACTGGAAAACAATTTAAATTAATTAAAATTAATGTGTAGCTGAATAAACTGAAGGAAGGGCTTCCTCAAAAAACAGAAACAACAGACACCACACCAGAAATGACTGCATATGGATCTTCAAAGGTACTTCAGAAATGCTGTAAGCCTTATTTGCTTCCATCTTGCCACACAAACTGGAACAGCTATCAAGCACACAGACACCTGAAAACCCTGGGTAGGTCCTTCATGTAAGGACCCAAGCTAAAGAGCAGGGAAGGTACACACTTCTCCAGGCGCTGGCTGACAGACAGGCCGAGGCACTGAAGACAGCTGTACACATCGAAGGCGAGGCACTGTTCATTGGTACCTATACAAGTTTAGGTCACAGGACACAGCACAGACTTCCTGAGTGAGGATGAGTCACAGAGGCTTTTACTTGGTAAAAGGTCACTTTATTACTGACGTAAAGATATAAAAATGGAAGTTTTGTGCCACTGGTATAATACAAACAAACTTTTGGAGAGAAAAGATGAGAAATAGCAAGAATTAATTAAATGCCACCTAAGTTCTTCTGGGAATTATACACTAGTGAAAGTGTAACGTTTAGAACTTCAGTTAACATTAATTTTTATTTTTGATTTTAAAGACTGCTAATACCAGGTGACTAAGCAATTTAGAACACCTTTAAATGGCTGACCTGGTCAAAAGAAAACACCTAATTCTGACTTCAGTTTTTACAAAGGCAGTTAAAATGCTTAAGTAAACACTGCTGTCTTCTTAATTTGTTAATAGGAGACAGCAGGGTGTGTATGCATGTGTTGTGTAATAGTCTTGCATCTGGGAATGACTGAATACTTGCACTTGAAGTCTGCATTTACACTCAAGTACTCTAGGTGTGTGGCTATTACTCAGCACCTACACCACCCATGAGAAACTTCATTTTGATCGCACATTAGCTGTTCAAAGAAAACAAGTCAACAGTTTCTATACTCCCAACCACTGCTGCCTGGATGGGGTTTCTAACAGACTCTCTTGCACCTTGCTAACAACTAATTCAATATCTACTGAAAAGTATACACCCTAGAATTCTTGTAAATAGTTCTCATAAAGACAGTTGATAAGCACCTCCCCGGGAGAGGGGTTATACTTTCCCCCAGACACAAATCTAATTTCTAAACTTTCATTTATCAAATGAGGTTTTTTAAAAACATCATTTCAACTTACTGAAAATGTTAGAGTATGTCTTGCCTTTTTATTTTTGGAAGGCCTTTTTTTTTCTAAGATTTAATTTTGATAAAACGCAAATTATTTTTTTTCCATTTTCTTTAAAAGAAATCCTTACCTAGCCCAGGGTCACTAAGATTCCCTTCCAGCTTTCCAATGAAACTTTTAATATTTTAGTCCTTCCTTTTATGTTTATGTTTATGATGAAGACAGCATCAACAGTTATGAGATGCCATCCATGTGGGTGCTAGGAATTGAACTCAGGACCTTCAGAAGAGCAATGAATTCTCTTAACCACACTGAGCCATCTTTCCAGGCAAAAAAGATTATTTTCTAATTGACTGTCACTGTTAAGTTTTCCAAAAATCATCTTTAGTAACTTGTGGATCTATTTGCAAACTCCTTTCCATCTCCTTAGTTCATCTTTATGACAACATTACACTGCTTTGGCTAGTGAACTAAAAACAAATAGTTTTGTCCTCGATTTGGTTTTGTCGAAATTCCTAATTTGAGTCCTTTCTATTTCTAGGTATCTGCTACAAAAACTTATTAAATATTACAAAGAAGTACACTAAGATTTTGACTGAGGCAGTAATTGTGGCAAACAATTTTCATGTCACCTTGGCAGGATTAATGAAAATATAGAGAACTGGCAGAGAGGGAACTAGGGTATGTCTGTGACAGTCTTTCCAGAGAAGACCACCAGCAAGGCCCAACAAATGGGATCTCCCTGCAATACAGGCACAGATGGTGTGGTTTCTCGGACTCCATAATCATGGAGGTAATTTTTCTAATCAATTAGTTTCTCTTGGCTCTGTCTCCCTTCTCTCCTTCCACTTCCCTCCCCCTCTTCCTTCCCAACTCTTGAACTCTAACAGGGAACTGAATCTCTAGATCATGTGGACAAGAGCCTGACCTGGGCTCCAGTCATGATCTTCTCAGTACTCTGTTCTCAGGGGACAGACATTAATCATCCTTGTCCCAATTTATTACTTTTTGTTTGTTCTATTTTATATACTTTTACAATTATTATTTTCTTTTTGGCACTGGAGCTCAAACCCATGCCCTTGCACGCATGTTGCTATTGAGTTACATTCTTATCCCCTTTAAATGTTCATTTTTGAATGTTCATTTCTGGTTATTGTCATTATAAATAAATGTAAATGAATTTGTATATTTATCTTCTATCCTATAACCAGGTTAATTTAGTTTTCAATCCTAGGATCTTTGTGGAGATTCCTTGTGATTCATTATACAAATAGTTATGCTTTCTGTAAAAAAAAAAAAAAAAAAAAGTGTCTGGGAATCTTACAATGAAAATATCCACATGTTTCCATCCAGCCTCTACCTGGTGCTGCCATACATGTTAGAAGTAACATGTTATAAAACTGAAAATATATTACTTAAGATCCAAACAATTTCCTTTTGAAGAGATTACAAAATAAGGCATGGAGTTTATATGTGTGTATATATCAACATGTTGTCGATCTTCTATGCCTCTCCTTCCTTTACAGTCACTCAGATGTCTAACTGATGACTTTCTTCTTGCTGAAGATCTTCTTTCAAGAATCTTATCTTTCAGAGCAAATATGATGCCTACAAATTCTTTCAGCCCTGGGCGGGGAAGAGAAATTTGTATTGACAGGCCCCTGGTTTTTAGTTTATTTATTTTTTCAGTACTTTAAAAAAAATTACTCCACTGTCTTCTGGTCTGAACAATTTTTCTTAATAAGCCTTTCTTCATATGTATTGTAACTGGGGCTCATTCAGCTTCTAGGATTTGAAGGGAGGAATGTGTGTGTGTGTGTGTGTGTGTGTGTGTGTACACATGTGTTTGCACGTGTATGTGCATATACACGGATGTACATACATCTATGTTTCCTTGTATTCCTTTTACCCTCTCCTTTTGCTTTCTTGAATCCTAGTTACATGTTAGGCTACTTGATGTTAACTAGAAGCTCACTGGTTCTCACTCTTTCTATCTCCCCTACTTTGCAATCTGAATAATTTCAATGGTTATGTTTTTAGGTTTGCCAATCTTTTTCTTTCTGCAGTAACATTTAATATGGCATTACCTCCACCCACTTTATATACATTGTCTCTCTCACCACTCTCGCTTTAGACACATTATATCTTACTCCCATATATATATATATATATATATATATATATATATATATATATATATATATACACGTGCGCGCACACACACACACATATACACACACTTTAGATACATTGTATCTCTCACCACCTCCACTTTAGACATACTGAATCTCTCACCCCCCAATTAGACACTTTGCATCTCTCATTTCTGAAAGTTCAACTTGTATATCCCCCATCACTCATGTTCATGTGTTCTTTCTCAAACTTCTGAAATATACTTATAATACTTTCCTATACTTATTAATTAGTTCCATTGCCTATCTTATCTCTACACCCATTGCTAATGACTTGATTTTCTTCTTTTTACAGTCACTTTTCTTTTTCTTTACTAGTCTGATAAATTTGTTTGTCAGAAAGTATGAAATCTTTTGTTTGGGTGCTATATATTTTCTATTGCCTTAGATATTTTTAATCTTGAGCAGAATACAGTTTATTTAACTTATTTAAAGTTAGACTGATTCTTCAGATCCTGCCTTAAGCTTTTGAGGCAGGCCTAAGGAGCTTTGGTGTCAGCTAACTTGGCCACCGATGAGGCAACACATATCTGAGCATTCTACCTCATGTCTTAAGTTTTGAAAAATCTTTCTCCTTGCTTTAGTGTAAAAACATATACTACACTCCACCCTGAAAATGTTCCCACAACTATTCAGTGTGCTTCTTTTTCATGGAAAATCTACTCACATGTATGCTCTAATAATACTCAAGTAAAAAGGCAACAAGAACCCCTCTCCTCCTGGTGTTCAGTGTGCAGATTTTTATCACCTTGGTTTACTAATGTTATTGTCAATTCTACAAATCCAAATTGTGTGTCCCCAATTGAAGGAGAGTACTGGGGACTATGAATTTTTCTACCCCTAAAAGGCTGGGAAATTTTCTAAATATGAACTTGAAGAACAACTGTGGGAACCACCTTTTTTCTTTCTGTTCTCTTGTGGATTATTATCCTTTGCAGTTTGTGTTCAATGTCTGAAAAGCACTGTTTCAAATATTTTATTCTATTTTTTAGTTGCTTAAGGCTTGATGCTAAATCCAGTCTTATGTTATTATATTAGGACTAAAAGTAAAGTTTAGTTGTTGCTCTTTAAGTGCACTCAGGGCTACAAGCCATTGGCACGAGGCAACTCCAGATCGTGATGTGACCGTGATGTGAACATCTCCCTTTTATCTCCTCTGCAGACTTGAGCAACATGGCAGCTCTGATCACACTGGATTCACATGGAGCCTATGATGGGCTCTTTTTAGAAATGTGGGGTTGTGCTATTCAGTGTCTGAACAAGTCTTCTGATCAAATCAGTATCATATATAATTCTATGGTTCCTGCAACGGAATTAAAGTAAACGCCTACAATTTTCAATCAAAAACATCTAACTACCATTTAAAATATTTTCGATGAGGAAACACAATTGGAATTCCAACTAGATTCTAGTTTCCCATACTTGGTGTGTCAGAGTAGGTAGACATGTACCTTCATGAAGAAAATTAAGGTTAAAAGTAAAAGACTTCTGATGACCAGGAGGACTGTTATGTCTTCTGCAGACAGTAGGAGTGCTGGTCCCCTAACTCTCAACAACACTGCTGCCTGCACAAGAGCATGCCAGGAGGCATGACAGCAAGGATGGGGGGAATGGAATGTTCGCCAGGCCCCACCCCAAACTCAAGCGCTACAGGCAGCCAATTGCAACAAAGGGAGAAAAAGAGGGGAAGTTAGTTTCCTTCTGACATAGGTCCCAAAAGGCTGCCCACGCCTAAGTGACCAGCTATAAACTTCTGTAGATGCAGGCAGCACTAGTCAGACCTGGTAGGTAGTTGTGGCTGTAACTATGAAAGAAAACGACATGAATTTGAGAAGGGAGTGAGGGAAAAGGTAGAAATTATGTAATACAGCATATTCAAGTATGAAATTCTCAAAAAAGAAGAAAGATAAAACAAAGAAACAGTAGCAGAGTGAGTTGCATGCTACCTTATGCAATGCATTTAAGCATTTTTACCCATCTAGGGATATTTCAGAAGCATTTCTTTAAGTTAGTACATGGGCTACGCTGTGATGACAGCTCAGTAAGTGAAGGAACTTACTCATCCAGCTCCTCTTCGCTCTTTGAACTATCAGCATAGAGGTACTTGCTCATGTCCACGGGTCTTAGGGTTTTTCTTCGTGTAGACTGGGGTGGAGAATCCTTTATCATTACAAAAGTTTCCGGTTCATCAAATGGGTTCAAATACTGTGGAGTCTGCACACCTTTAAAGGGATTACAGCTGTTATTATAAAAAGATTCTTCTGTTTTTTTACGTGATGTGGTTTCAGTGATTGGTTCTATAAAACAACAGCAAAAGACAGGTTAAACTAACAGCATATGATAGCCTCTATTTTTAATGTTTTTAAAAGTAGGCGGTCTTGAATTAATGAACTCTGAGGTTGAGAGTACAAAAGCAATAATGAAACAAGAATATATTTTTGAAGAGCTAAGAAATCCTTATTAAGCTCAACAAAATGTAAATTGTAGGATTTTTGCCTCCTTTGTTAGGAACCGAACTCTTGAATGCCGCCTCTCTAGATTCCTCATCTTGTGGCAGCCTCTAAAAGATTGACTTTATCTTAAATTATGCATACGTGTGTAGTTTGTATGTGCATGTGGGTTTCCGCACTTGAGTTAGATCCTTTAAAGCTGAAGTTACAAGTGACTGTGAGCCTCCTGAGATGGGTGCTATGAAATGAATGAGGGGCCTCTGTAAGAGCACGTGCTCTAACCTTGGAACACTCATTAATTAATTTACCAATTATGTAATTTAATGAATTTAAACAAAATGGAGAGGAGAAGAGGAAGATACCTTTCTAGCCCTCCTTATGTGTCTCTTCTCTGAAATGTCTCATATAGCATGAGAGCATATAAACTTTAGATGTTTTAAACTACTTGGGAGTGCAGAATCACTGATTTTTAAAAGAACATAAAAATAGATATTTTTAAATGACACTTGGTAGTTCTACCAGTATGCATCATCTAGGTATCAAAGCACTCATTCTGGACTGTATACGACATATACTTACACATCACTAATGGGGAGGGCAGGCAGGGGCAGAAGCCAGGGACGGAAGCCAAGGCCTTGTGCATTCTACCATTGAACTATATTTTGTCCACTTCTAACCTCAACTTTTTAGACGCAATAAACTGGAACCTAATTAACAAGAATAGCGTAATGAAATTCAAGTTGAACTGCTGTATTAAAATCCCAACTAGCTGAGTGGTTGAGATCTAGAGTCCTGGGTTCAGTTCTCAGTTCTGAAGAGAAAGCACGAGACGGAAAATTAAATCATGATGGATGCTCACAAATGTGCTATGCTAAATTCACCTTTAAAACACTCAAATCTTAATTTGAAAACAAATTTGAACACAGTTTTGATGATAAAAATAGGTGTTTTCTAAAGGGGAGCAAGACAAAAATTATAGTTTATTAAAAATAATTTAAATTATCCAGACAACTCTAACAATTATTTTAGTAGGAAAAAAAAAATCATTATTGAAGTTCTGAAAAGTAACTTGAAGGCTCAGAGGGCCTGAGTTTGGATCCCCAGCATCTTCATGCTGAGTCTGGATCTCCCACATCCACACTGCAGTCTCAATACATAACTGCTGGAGTATGTAGGCTGAGGGAATGGAGACAGGCAGATCTCAGGGACTGTCACTCTAGCCTAAACTGTAAGCTCCAGGTTGCAGAATCTGTTTCAAAACAAATTAAATAAAAATTAAAAGAAGATGGCAAGCCACAGAGGAAGGCATTGTGGATGACCTCTGCCCCATAACTATTACCACTATTACAACCATAGCAAAGAAGAATATGATTGTTTTGTAAGTAACATCTCAATTAACTTAATGTAATTATCATTTTTAAAAAATGTCAAGACAAATAACATGACCTTCTGCCGCTCAACCATGAGATTACAGACCTATACCTCAACATCTAGTTTTATGCAGATGCTGGGATCTTTATCTGCTGAGTCATTGCCCCCGTCCCTCCTCCTTTAAGAGATTATTTTTATTTATGTATTTGATTACTTTCCCTGCATGTCTATATGTCTGATGCCCTTGGGTTCAGAAAAGTCCATGAGAACCCCTGAAATTGTACCTCCAGGCAGTCACAGGCTGCTGTGTGGCACTGGAAGCTAAACCCAAGGGCTCACAGTAGCAGCAGGGGCCTTACTTTTGAGCCATCACTATAGCAACATTTTTTTTTTTTTTTCTGAAATGGGAAGGTTTTAAACTGGCCACGCTGGTCTCAGTCTCCTGGGCCGAAGTGACCTCTTGTTACTACCTCTTAAATAGTTTGTACTGTAGCCACTATCTATGAAGCTCCATGCTCAGTTTAAAAACTTTGTAATTTATAGTCAAACAACTTATATTTCAGAAATTGGTCTAGAAATTTTATTTTGTCTTTGCACCAAATAAAACAAAACTAAAACTAAAACAAAAAACCCCGAGCTAAGATTTTTGTATACCATTATGAAATAATTGTAATTATAAAGGAATTCACAAAATCATAATGAATACTGAAATGCATTATAGGGAAAAGTTTCAATAATGACATATCTTTTGTAACATCATAATATGGAAACACTATTAAAATTTCTATTATAATGTAAAGAAAGCATTTTCCACCCTCTCTAGGCAAAGAGAGCATGCACTTTCCCTCAACTTTTTATTAACACGTTTCAGAGCACACATGCTTAAGCAATGGAAATAAAGTTTCACTTCTACTTTCAAGATTATAATTATAGAAACTGGTCCAAGCAAATTTACTAGTCATAAAACCTAAAGCCAACAAGTAGGAATGGCAATGCAAGCTCCATGTGTGTATGCTTCTAAGAGATAGAGCGTGAGGGTGGGTGGGTGGGTGGGGAGATCGGGATGATCTGGGAGGAGGTAAAGAAGGGGAAATGTATGCTTAAAATATATCATATGAAATTCTCAAAGAATGAAATGTTCTTCTTTTCATAAAGTGGGCAAACTGCAGTGTACTGAACAGCCAGCCAAGAACTGTGTATTTTACATACACAGTAGCAAACACAGCACCTTCTAATTGGGTCACTGAGGCATTGACTGTTTCCTTTTAAAAAGAGGTGAATGAATGAGAATTAAAACTGTTAAAAAAAGATCTAAGTAATAACTACAATACATTTTTCTTCCTCAAACACCTTTGTTTATTGAGGATACAACTTTTGATTCGACAAAAAATTATTCCTGGGAAATTATTTATTCCAAAATGTCTAGTGGAACACAGTAAAGCGAATAACAGCTGCTACTTATTTTATTAACTTTATACACAGGGCTAAGAGAGCCTGAATAAGATTGGTTTATTATTTCCACACAGAAATTAGCAATCTTATGTCAAATCACAGACTACATTATTTGACTATCCTTTCCACAAAGCAGTTTCATGTATATTCAGCAAAGTTACATATTTAATTTTGAAACGAAAAGTCCAAATGCTGATATCTTAAAACATTTTTATAATATTTTCAAACATGCAGACTTAGAGATATGCAATACATAATTAAAAGCAACATGTGTGGTCAAAAAGAGCTGTGCCCATTCACCTCAATTTCAGATCACTGGACTGAGCCTGAGTAATCTAATCTACATAAAGTGGCTGCCTCTGAGACTTATTATAAATTTATTATAGCTTTATCCAAATTTTAAATATGCTCATAATCTATAGCTTTAAACCTCAGTAAGTTACACTGACTAATTTGGTAAAGTATAAGAGAATTGAAGAGAAAGGACCATGAAACAACAAACTGTTTACATCCTTATCAGTCGCAAAATCATTTCAAGCTCATGAAGATTTCATAAGAGCAGTCAAAAGATATAAATGGTTGTTAATCGCTCTTGCATTCACTCTGAGCATGCAGTTTAATTACACAGCAGTCTCACTTCTTCAATGGCCCTTATTCAAGCATTAAGAGTTTAAAATGACTTGGTAAGAAAAGTGATTTACTGGGAAAACTTTTGGATTTATTTCTTACAACATGGGATTGTGCATATGTGTGTACTTGTGTGTCTGCACACATGTGCATGTATGATGCCAGTGGTTCTTCTTTCTCTGCTTCATGCTCTCACACGCATACAACTCACTCTTACTACTGATTGTGGTTCTCAGCAAGAGACATGCAGTTGGAAGTAGCTGGATGCTGGATGCTGGATGCTGGACATCAGAGTGAAGAGAGAAACCATTTTGATTTTATCAGTATCAGTCTGTCCTTCAGTGTGGCTTCCTTCAGATGGTCTGCCTATCAATGAGGCTTTAGTATACTTTAGGTAAAAATACTGTTATCTCAAGACCTTTTTGATCAAATGGATGGAGAGGATTAATAAACAATCAAATGCAAGTAGTATTAAATGCAATAATATTCTAAACAACCACCAACCTTGTGAAAAAAAAATGTCTGTCCTTACAGCTTGAGAAAACTCAACTATACAGGACTTTTTGTGGGTGTCAGTGTTCATTATCACTTGCTACAAAAAAGCTTTCTTGCTAAGGGTTTAGCAATGCTCTGATCTGTGAGCATTAACAGTGTCATGAGGCATTATTTCCATGCAAAATAAGTGTGTAGACGAACTTGTTACCTTCTGAGTCAGGATCTCCAAATGGATTTAATTCTGTTACATCAGGTTCATCAAATGGGTTTGTATTCACAGTGGCCAAGTCCTTTTGTGCTTCATCCAAAAAGTTAAGTGTGTTTATAAGTTCTGAAAATAAGTGCATGTGTAAAGTTCATCATAGTTATTATGAATCATGAGTTTTGGTAATTCATGAAATATTTCAAAATATTAAAATTCACACATTAATAATACCTGCAAATAATAAGACAGTATTTTATGAGTGGCAGAATGCCATTTGAGTATTTTGTAGTACACCAACATTTGAAAATAAATCAAAAGGAACATGTTTAACATGGGAATTACATCAGATAATGACCTATAGTAAAGAAACTTTCTATGTCAACAAAATTTGATTTTCAGTGCTGAAATGACTTGTAGGAAACTCTTTGAAACAGGTCAGACACAAATGCTCTTGAAGGTGCATGTGCAACAGTGAAGCGCAATAAAAAGGTAACTCGCCATGGGATTAACACTCGGGATGATTCAGAATAACTCACAGCAAACAATTTGCTAACAAACTTGTTAACAATAAGGCCTGTTATCTTGTTGCAAGATGGTGCACTACAAATTACCAAAGAGAACATTCAAGAAATTACACAAGGACAAAACTGACAGCTAAGCAGACAGAAGTCAGAATGTAGCACAGTTAACACAGGCAATCAGAAGCAGAGGAGGAAAGCTTTAGACCTTCAGAGGAACTGGCTGATTTAGCTGAGGGCATATTTGCTGGCTTTATGCTGTCGTCTTGATCTTCATCTAAGCTGCTCAGAGCATTCAACTGGTTTACAATTTCTGTAAACAGAAGCCAGTCAAGACAAATGTACGGTCAGGTCACTTAACTAAAGAGCTGGAGAAGCATGCTGTTATCAAAAACAGACAGGAGACATTTGATTAATAAAGAAATACATTTAGAAATGTTACTTTGATGAACTATAACAAAGGTAAATAACAGGGCACTACTGCAACCATTTTTTTTAAGTAGTGGCATTTTTTATTAGTAGCATAATCACTATGTTAATAAACACAAAACAATAACAATAAATAATATAAGAGGTTTATCCTGGATTTCAGCAACTCTTGGAAATGGAGCAATAAACATCTTTACACAGTCAGTCACTACTTGTCTTGCAAAATTCTTAATGTAAACCAAAGACTTTAAGATTTTGTCTATCTGAATAAAGTACAAAGTAATTCTTCATGTTCTACTACGTGAAAAATTATCAAGGAAGGCTAAGAGCAGGACATAGCTACTATGTTAAAAATCATCAAAGAAGGCTAAGAGCAGGACTAGCTACTATTGTTTCCTCCTAAAGCATTCTACTTACCCATAAAAGACAGACTGAAGACAAGGATAAAGGAGAAAACCACACAACTAATTTCATATATGAAAACTGTTTTTATACATGAATTATAAGCAAAATGAAAAGGCCTTACGAGGGTCAACTGTTTAGCCTTCAGCATGGCCAAAGCTAAACCTAGGAAAATATTATATACGAAGAGAAACCAAATGGATCCAGGCCATGTTGTGGGAAATAAAGAAAACAGAAATATATGGCAGTTTAAATTTAATATCAGTACAACTGTTCCTTAGCCCTATAAATCTAAGTATGCAATAAATTTTATTTGAACCAAATCAAACAATCCATGTTTGTAATAGGATTGCATTCATGCACTTAATTTTTTGAACAAACATTTATTTGTCAGTCTGTGCCACGGCTTCTGCTTCGGACACAAGGATGAAAAGAAACAGACATCGTATTGTCCCCAGAGAATTTACATTCTACAAAGATACTAATAAATATTGAAACATACTTAATAAGAGATTACCAGAATATTAGGCTTTCAGAAATGTTTTGTTCAAACTTATTTGAACAAAATTCATATCAAAAATCAATAAACTGGGCTGAAGAGATGGCTTAGCGGTTAAAAGCACTGACTGCTCTTTCAGAGGTCCTGAGTTCAATTCCCAGCAATCATATGGTGGCTCACAACCACCTGTAATGGGATCTAATACCCTCTTCTAGTGTGTCTGAAGACAACTACAGTGTACTCATATACATAAAATAAATAAATAAATTTAAAAAATACAATTTAAAAAACCAATAAGCTTATCAACTTCCTATATCCAAATGAGAAAATATATTTTGTATGAGTAAAACTGCTTTTGATAGTTAAAGTCAACCATCGGAAACAGGGAATAAAGACAGATAAACCCAAGTGAACTGTACAGTCATACTGAACAGCAGTGAAAGATCAAACTTGTGACTGCCTGAAAATGTTTTATTTTATCATGATAATACTTAAAAGCAAACTTTCTTGCATGAGCATGCCATAGTGGATAGAGGACAACTCACAGGAGGTGCCGCTCTTCTTCTATCATTTGGGTCCCTGCAACTAAACTCAGATCCTGAGCTTTGCAGCAAGCATCCATTCATACTAAGGCATCTCTCCAGCCCTTACTGTGCTCAAAAACATTAATGAAAACATTTTGAATACTATTTTACTTTTAATTATCTGTATATCTGTGTTTGTGCACAGGTCAGCTGCAAAAGGCCACAAAGTCTTAGAAGAAAGTATCAGATCCCCGAATCTGGAGTTATGTGGTTAGGAGCCTCCAGACGTGTTAGGAATAAACCCTGGATGTACCTGGAAAAGGAGCATATGTTCTAAAGCACTGAGTCATCTCTTCAGTCCACTAGGATACTGGCTTTAAATCTTCCTCTACAACTCAGGTTACAGCAAATTTAGAAGGAAAATTCATCCTTTCCTGCCTACTAATCATTGCAACTCACTAATTTTTGTAAAATCATGAGTTGGAAGAGTAGCACTGGTGTCAAAGTGTTACTATTCATTACTGACTTTTTTATTACTAGTTGTGTAATTTTTAAAATTTTGCCAATGATGTATTTTTAACTTTGAAAAATGAGCAATGAAATAACAAATAATGCTAGCAGCTAAGATATATTAAGCAGCAAGAAAGGCTTTACATATATTCTCCATCAATCCTCACAAACAGCCTGTGGTGCTTTTGTTAATATGTGTAGTTCATCTTGTATGTTAGTATTGTTTATTTGCCTACATTTCCAAGTGTGTAATTGCTTGGTTGAAAAATTTTAAATAATACTCAAAGACATACATAGTTTTCTTTATATAGCTAGGACATTTTAAACTATTGCATGTTTACAAATCTAATCTCGAAGAGTATAAATCTACCACAAATTATGAATCTCATAAAACTGTAGGAAAACAGACTCACGAGGCTTAGTTGTCAACTTCAAATACGAATATTGTTCCATAGAGTTTAAGGTATAATAAAAAAAAGTATGTTCAAATATTATCAAAATGAATCTCTGAAACTGTATTATTTATACCATATTTTTCTGAATGTTTCTTCACTAACAAGCCATAGCATTTTTTTTCCTATTCTTTTCATTAGTGACAAATTGTCCTGTCCTTCCTGGCCTGTGGATCTACCCTAAGCTTACATTAATGCTTACTTTACTCCTAGAACTTTTGCGTCCAGAATTGTTTCTCCTACTAACGGAATGCAAAGATCCTGATCATGTAGGCCAACATTCCTTATGTGTAACACAAATAATGTTAATCCAAAATTTTTACATCTTCAAAGAAGTAGTACTTCTTTATTAAATGCCTATGTGTCTGAGCTTTGTTTGCTCTCATGGCTTCATGTTTTAGGGGACAGGCAGGTCAGATAGGTAGTCCCACGCTATGTGTATGGTGAATGTTATGAAAAAGCTCACACTTAACACCCAGTGAAACCCAAGAGGCAGTCTCAGGTCAGACAGCTTCCTAGAGTTTTACTCACACGTGAGCTAACATAAGACCAAAAAATATTAATTTATAAAACAAAAAGAGGAAATGAAGGACACTGCATGAGCATAGAAGGAAGCAAAGGGAACTTATTTGAGGAATCAGGTATTTAGGGCTTATCCCAGGGGCGGAGAGTGCAGTGTGATGAGGCTGGCAAATGTTCAATCATGAGCGTTACTGTGACCCAACTGGAAAATGTGCACTTCACTCAGAGCTATGGGCAGCCACTGCAAGATGCGCACTTCACAAACCAGCTGGTGTTTGGGGTGACTAGAGAGAGAGTAGCCCTGGCACTGTGACCAGAGCTATTTAGCCGGGAACAATTTGTGAAACTTCCTATGAAAATACTTCAAATGGCAGTTGGACCTGAAATACCTAATTTTGTTACATAGTTATCCTCCCAAAAGTGTACTTTGTTTCTTCCAACTCACCTATTATTAATTTTTCTTTATATAATTAGAAAAAGTTAATGGAATTTTTTTATAGGAAGATACTCCCAGGAAACATATCACTGTGCCCCAATATACTTATACTATACTTTATTGCCCATTAAAAGCCTTACTTCACTGGGAATGTACATACTTAGAAAATATTAACAATGCTACGTAACAGTGCAGGAAAAAAATTCTACCCTACACTGCTGCTCAAATTGTGCAATAAATTCACAGAGCAAAACACTTGTAGTGTACAAACTGGTTTTGACTTGCTTCACACTGGTGCAACTAAGGGAAATGAAATTAGGGGCAGGCAATCGAAGCAAAGGGTCAAGTAATTTGTGACTTCTCTTTACTGTTAGAAGTTAAAAGAAGATAGAAATTGACCAACAGATTATCACATTGAAAAGGGGGAATGCAGAGGCAACATGAAGAGTGGGTGGCTGTTCCTTTTAAGAAACCCTGTCGGGTGAGTTAAAGGGAAAAGATAAACTGCCTAGAGCTAGTGCATAGCTGGGCATCTTGCATCACCCACATTCTTCTCTTGAGTATAACTAGATTTAGTAGAAATATATCTTATTTTAAGATAGTCCAAAATAGTAACACTTCAACTTCCTGGCAAAGATCAAGGTCAAAAAGATGTCACTTTCCTCAAAGGTTTCAGCCTGTAAATATTTGATTTATGGATACATCTAACAGGTTTAGTAATGCTATTTTCAAACAGCAACAAATCGTAATGGGAAAGGAAGGCAGAAGCTGCTTCGAGCAGGCAAGCAGCTATTGAATGTTCATTCTCCTTAAATCTTTGCATTTGAAAAGCACATCTTAAAAACACAGGCATCGCCGATTTTTTTTCTTTGCATGTGTGTGCATGTACACATGCACGCCCACAGAAGGCTAGAGTCATGGGTGGTTGTGAACCGTTGCCTATTTGAGTGCTGGGAGCTGACCTTGAGTCCTCTGGAATGTCAAGTAAGTGTTCTTAACTGCCACAGCATGTCTCCAGTCCCAGTTCGCTGTGAGTTTCCACCCATCCCTAACACTCAATGCATCTGCCCCAGTGAGCTGCACTCATCCCCTGTCTACACACACCTTTCACCCTCCTCAGAGACCCTGCTCTGAGGCTGCACATGTCTGTGTGTTTCTATGGGTCTCACTATACAGCCCAGGTTTGCCTTGAATTTGCAGTAAGCTTCCTGCTCCAGCCTCCTGGGTGTTGAGAATGTATCTATGTGCCACCATCCCTGGCTCTCACCAAGTTCTAGAAATGAAATTCTAAGGGACACAGTTTTTTACATCATCAAATATAGAAAATTAACCCAGTGTTTGACTAGAAGCTTCACTCCTATTGACTAGCATAGTGCTGGAAGTTATATGTACTACCAGAGGAAAAAAGTAATGTCAATGAATACGAACCCTGTGAGCTGTAACCGTAACCTGCCTGCAAAATAAACGCACGAGGTAGTAATGGCTCAAATAATATAAGAAAAAACAACCACTTACTTTTATTGGACTTAAGGCCTGCTCCATGAGATGGAACCTATATTTGAAACTGTTAATGAGGCCGAGAACTTGAGACTACATACATAATGAGCTGTAATGTAAAATCTATTATTCTCCTAAATAATAAGCACAGGAATAAAATGACTCCTAATAACACACTGCTATGCATTAGATCAGTGCGGTACTCCACCCTCTTCAGAGAAGCTGCTTCTTGCCGTAGAGGATAAGTAAGAGAGGCCCACAGCGGGACAGCGCAGGGAGGAGAGACTCTGGCACACTGTGCCCTATGTAGAGCAGGACACAGATAATGAAACACAACAGGGCTGATGCACATATGAGCTCACAGAACCTATGACAATAAACACTAAACCTGTACAAGTTCAAGCCAGATAGATCCCAGAACAGAAAAGGGGAAATGGAAACGGAGTCTGAACCCTAACCAAGAACCTCTTGGCAACTGAGCAGCTAGGAGTAGGAAATTCAGTTTTCTTCGAGAAGTAATGCTGAGTACATCAACCACACACTCCAGGTGGCTTCACTGTGAGAATAGAGGACCGATCGATCTGTTCAGGTTTGAGGGAGGGTAAAATATCATCAAATATTTTGTAGGAAATTGTAAAAAAGACCCTATTCTGTGAGTGAGACCTATATTAAATACACTTTGTAGGTACTGTAATTTCATTCTGATGTTTTTTAGAGACAGTCTCACGCAATACAGACTGTCCTTGAACTTGCTGTGTGCCTGAGAAGGAGCCTGAGCTCTGATCCCCCTGCTTTTCCCTGCAGTCCCAGCGCCGGGACTGGAGGGGAGGACTGCAGCCCACCCAGGCTTCACTACTGTTCCAATCTGCGATGCCCTCATTCAGTTTTCTTAACAATCCTCTAGTTTTTATTTTAATAAAAATCTAATTCATTAATTTTTTATTTCATGGCTATTAGAGATGGTCCTTGAATCTCAATAAGTTTAAATTCCCATAAAGTCACTGTATATGCAAAATGTACATTAAAAACATAACTTACCAAATGTCAATCTTAGCAGCATAGTACACACTTAGCGACATGGTAAAGCATGGCTTTTCATCCTTGCAATAACATGGCTTTCTAGGAGGTGCAATTCTCAATAGATAATCCTGCACATCTATTTATCTGACCTATTTCAATACTATAATCTCTTGATTATTAAATCTCTACAGTAAATCTTAAAGTCAGTACTGTTATGTCTGCTATTATTCTGTTTTAATTTCCCCCATTTGTGTGTCCTTGGGTTTTCTTGTATGTTTTAAAAATCAACTTTTAAATTTCTGGGCTTGTTTGAAATATGCTAGGATTATAATTAGCCTGATTAAAACTCATTTACAGGTTAATTTAGGTAAAAGTAACAATTTTGAGTTTTCAATCCATAAATGTAGAACTCTGTTTATTAAATCTTTTTCTATTACCTTCAATACTGTAATACACTGCTGTATGGAGTTTTTCCACATCTTTCAGTAATTTATTTCTATGTAATCCATGGAATTTGGGGGAGGGAGGTGTTAGAGACAGGGTTTCTCTGTGTAGCCCTGGCTGTCCAGGAACTCGCTCTATAGACCAGGCTGGCCTCGAACTCACAGAGATCCACTTGTCTGTGCCTCCTGAGTGTGGGGATTAAAGGCCTGCACCATTACCTCCTGGCCCATGATTTTTTCTTTTAAACTTCTGTTTCAGATGGAGTTCTTATGTTAGTTTCCATATGTTCACTATTTGTATGTAAACCTACATAACTGTTTCTATACCAATCTCATATCTTACATAACATATAGGTATTCTACTATAAGATTACACACAAGTTGTGAGCGTATGCAGGCCTGTCTTAGTTTCAGTCAATGGGTCAGGGTTCCCTAAATCAAAGCAAGAAACTTGGTGCTCAATTTTGTCAAGTCTTCCTTTCTGTATCTGTTCAGATGAATATGTGATTTTTTTTCTTTATTTTGTATACATGATGACACTAACTTTGAATTACTAGAATACACTCCTAGAGAAACCACAGTAGAACTTAGAATAGTACCTCCGAACTCTTCTCCAAAAGCTTAGGCTTCAGGCTTCTAACTTCGTTCTCCCTTCCACCCAGCCCTGTCAAATAGGCTCTCAGTATTAATGGGATCCTCTCTGCACGACAACTAAGGTAGAGCTGGGGACTGGGTGTAACGCCAGCTGGAATAGATTTGTAGTTGATCTGCTGCTGCTTTTACTTTTCTCCAGGGTAGCAGGTTCAAACTGCAGACAATGTGGAGATATTTCTGCTTTTTCTCTCCTCTTAGGAATTCTAACTCCTTTTGATTGATTTTTTAAAATAAATTGATGTATCTATTTTCAGTGTGGGGGACTGAACCTAGGGCCTCATTGCTTGCTACACTAACACTCTACCACTTTTTGATGTCCCAGCCCTTCCAACATCTCTTCTAAGTATTTGTGCCTTATAAACTTTCAAGGAGTCAGAATTGCCCCATTTCTCAGTCTCTAGTCTTATCTCCTATCATTAAGGACCATGTAACAGGTTTGGGCCTCTAAAAATTCTTACCCTTTAAATGAATTTTCAAAATACATGATATTTGATTTTCTTCATGTTACTGGTTGCGCAGAAATGATTTTGTATCTTAACATCCTGGGTACTTGGTGATAGGTGCTCAGGTAAAAATAAGCAAATTAATAAATGTATTCTCTAACCAGAGTCTCATTTTAATTCTAAGGAACCTTCTAGTAAAAGGTGAGAGACCTCCTTCTCCTTACGCAGAGTCCTGGGAAGTAGGACATTTAATCTCATATGCCTGAGTCATGCCATTATCAAGTCTAGAGTTTCAAATCTCTAAGTGGGATCTCCTTTGCTACCATCTGGACTGTTAAGAGTCTTTTCCCCTGAAGGTAGCCAATATGTCATTCTCTCTTCCTTCTCCCAAATTAACTTTATCAACTATGGATTTGCAAACCCCAGCAGCATTGCTTATGGTAAAAATGAATCCTGCTTCATACACTGCATGTAGATGGTAGGACTCTGCACACAGCGGAAGACTACTGTACAGCTTTGTGCTTCTCTAGATGTGGAGAACCGGGCATGCACTTTAAGTGGACTTGATAAGGAATACTCATCAAACTACTGAAAAAGATACCTGCTCTTGTACAACACAGGAAATTTGAGGCAAAACAAAACCAAACCATAAACCTGCTGTGCATCTTGTCTTTGCACCCGAAGTGTCACTGGTTGGTGGAAGGCCAAGAATAGAAAGAAGTGACTTACTGTTTCTTATATCTTTTAAAGGAAATCCAAGGCTAAGTTTGGTAAATTTAGGACATATGAATCTGATTGTCTAAACAGATTATATGATGATCTTTTCAATAGGCATATCAGGGGGCTTTATAACTTTTGAGTTTCCCTCAATACTGTTCTATATAAAGTGTTTTAGTTGGCTTTGGTTTTGTTGAGCTTTACTAAATAAGATCTTGTCCTTTACCCAGGCACATTTTTCCCTTCCTGTTTTGTGTGTATTTATAGACACAAATGGGGACTAAGGGGTGAGGACCAGGCTTTCCTAACATGTGAAAGAACTGCAATTTAATCCCTTGACACCATGAAAAGCAATCAATCAAACAAACAACAACAAAAAACAAGTAGACAGACAGAAACAAAATGAGACAGATAAAAAAAGAAAAGATATTCAACATGAATTCCAAAGATGAGCATATTGCCAAATATTGCTTCAAGCACAGTGAAGTTGTACAGATGTAAACACTGATATACTTGACTAAACTTTTCATTAAAAAGCTTTGTCCCGCCGGGCGGTGGTAGTGCATGCCTTTAATCCCAGCACTTGGGAGGTAGAGGCAGGTGGATTTCTGAGTTCGAGGCCAGCCGGGTCTACAGGGTGAGTTCCAGGACAGCCGGGACAACACAGAGAAACCCTGTCTTGAAAAACCAATAAATAAATAAATAAATAAATAAATAAATAAATAAATAAATAAATAGCTTTGTCCCTGCCCCACCCCAAGGTCTGTTACTTATGCTACATTTCAGGAATTTTTCTATTATAATTAAAAAATTTCCAGTCCATCCACTGACATTGGACTGTCACCTATAGTTTCAATAAAGGTTCTTAAACGTTAGTCCCAAAATGTTTCCAGCTAGCAGGGAACCTATCTCAAACAGAACAGAATGAAGACTTTTGATCAGTCCAAACATAGATGCCATGGATTTACCTTCTAGCAAAGATTTTATGTAACTGTAGAAGATAAATTTTATCAGTTACTACTGATGCAAAGGCCACTGTCTGCAATTACCAACTAAATAGCTATTCTTTACATGTCAATTTAAGATTTACATAAAATAACTGTTAACAGTCCACTCCTTCAAAGAAGGTTGTGCATTATATGTGCTATGAATAGCTCATGATTGAACCAACTGTTTTATGTAATTAATATAAGCTAATTGAAAATAACTACAAAAAAAGTGTTCCCCTCGGCCTTGTGAAGGTTTTGTGCCCCAGTGTAGGGGAATGCCAGGGCCAATAAGTGGGAGAG
>JADRCD010188248.1:4146-21824 GCA_019843815.1 Montemys delectorum
ACACAGGTCAAACAACTAATACAGATTTTATATTTGCTTATTTAGGGAATGAAAGGGTGTAAAAATGGATATCATGGGATTCTTGGATATTGTGACATATTACATGTTGTTCCAAAACAGGGGCTTGGACTGCGACCCCAGCCTAAGGATCTTTCTCTCTCTCTGTCTCCCTCTGGAAGCAGTGGGCTTGCTGCTGAGGTCCAGGTCTCTCTCTCTTTCTCCCAAGGCTGGCTTGTTTGCTTCATGGCACCTTATTTAAAAAGGAATACAATGTCTGAATGAGTTATTTTATTGTAGGAAGGAGAAATATGATGGTTGAGTAGAGAGAAAGAAAGGAGAGAAAGGAGAGAGAGAGAGAAAAGAAGGAGGGGGAGAAAGGCAGAGAAGAGAACAAAGAGCAAAGAGGAGAGAGAAAACAAGAGAACAAGAGAGAGTAAGAATTAGAGAGAAGAGTAGGAGAGTAAGATACCAAGAGAGAGAAAGTAAGAGAACAAGAGAGCGGGAGGAAGAGGAAGTAAGATAGTGAGAAGGGGGCAAACCACTCCTTTTATTGTATGGGGCGTGGCATGCCTGGCTTGTAGTCAGATGACTGTGTGCAAGGTCCAGCTAGAATGCTGGGAGTTTGAGACAGTGTCTGTCTGATAGAGCACACATCTCCTGCAGGGACAGTTGTGAGGGGTCTGGGCTGAAATTTGAGCCATGGGTCTCAGGAGCAATCACCCAACCCCTACCATCCCTTATGAGCAAATGCTCAATGGGTCTCTGGGGTTCCAAGGTGGCTGCTCTCCTGGACTCCAGCTATCAGAACTGCTCACTGCCCCACACATAAAATTACCAAAGAAGTTGTTACTTATTTCAATTGGTAAATTAACACCATTATAACATTTACTGCTAATGTTATAAAATATCCACACAGGTCAAACAACTAATACAGATTTTATATTTGCTTATTTAGGGGATGAAAGGGTGTAAAAATGGATATCATGGGATTCTTGGATATTGTGACATATTACATATTAAGAAAGCAAAATTATAATGTACGAGTATTGTCTAAATAAATGTAATACTTTAGTATTTATAAAAGAACTTAGGTAATTAGCATCTGATATGCTTTGATGTGATGTGATACGATGTATATGGCAAATGCATGTGAAATCAAGAATTAATCTTTTATTTTTAAAGAAACAAATGAATTCTGGTAATAGTGTGTAGCTGAGAGAAGTGATCTTAAATACATTCCCAGATGTTACAGCAGTTCAGACACAGTCTGTGGCCTGCAGCAGTCACTCAACTAATGAATGGTGATAGTCACTGTGTCATGTATAGTTCTATGGCTTCAAAGCAATCTGGGCCTTGATTTGTACTTATTATCTCTGAATGCCTTTTAATTCACAAATGACAGTGAATTCTCTGTACATGCCAAAGGACTTTCACCTCTATTTGTTCTTCAAACCTGGTATGTAACCCCAGTGCTATTGGTGAACCTTCAATCACAGTTCGGATGCTTTATTTCCTCCATAGGTTAAGGTTGGCCATAGTGTTGTAGTCAATATTCTAACAGTATAGTTTATTCATGCTGTTACTTTTATATGAATATTTATTGAAAATATTCAGAGTGCTTAAACGGCTACTAGTTTATGACTTATAAAAATGATTTAAGAAGAAATTGAGAACCATCAGGTTTGCTTTCAATACTCATAACTTATGCTGCTAACTAATTTATCAAAATCCATAACATAGGAAATTATCTTAAAGGTCACAAGGCACTCAAAAGACTAAATGACCTTTGTGCTGGGCATCACTAAAAGATATCTCCAGGCTCAGCAAAATATATTATGCACAACTGCTTTCAACCTATTTCTTAGAAAATTATAACAACTTACCCAGAATGGATAGTCATAAAATATGTAAAATTTTCAAAATTTCTATAATTGGATAAATACTTAAAGTCCTACCCTGAGATTAGATAAAAGGACACTTATCTTAAAATAGTAGGCTTATACTTACCTAAAATACGTATAGATAAGAATTTTGAAATAAATGGTAAAGTATAATCAGAGTGGAAAATTCTTTTATTGATGTAAGAAGAGATAAAACAGGATAATTTTTTTTGAAGTAAATACTTATCCTGGATATTAAAAGAACATCACCCTATATAAAAGGCGAGTTTCATGTCAAGAGCTAGCAAAGTCTAGATTTGAGCTGCAATTCAGAGCTGGTATGTCTTCAGAGAGTTTTTTGCTCTGGTGATATGTTGTACTAAACTTACTTCATGTAAAGCAAATGTGGAATTGTGATGTAATATGTATTTTAGAGATATCTCTTCCTACCATAACTCCAAAGCCTTCCATCCTTCTCTTTCAGCTTAGTGCTACTCTGTGAGAGCCACTAAATCCTTAAGAAAGATGAATCATTTATTGGTATGAGGTTACCTGTCTATATTTTAGATTGTTCTCACAGTAGTCTTAGTTTGTATATTTTATACTTTATGATTTAAACATTCAAAACACAAACGTAATATCATTTATCTCCAGATATATATATATATATATATATATATATATATATATATATATATATACTCAGTAAAATATTAATTCACAACCTATTAATTAGAATCACATCACATATAAAATTCTATTTGCATTCTTGAGGACACAGCAGAATACACAGAAGCAAAATCTGGACTCCTTGAACAGACTAAAGAGCATTCTGTGAATTGTTAAACTATACCTTAAGAAAAATAAAGTACAAAATTTGAGATGAAAGAACAAAGGAGCTGAAGAGCAATGATACAACTCTGTCTAATAGTATCAGAAGAGACTCTTGGAAGAGGTTCAGTTGTGAGAGAAGAGTGAAAGAAATGCTCAATATCTAAATGTCTCATTTTATTAGAGGCAATAATTAGAACATATGTCATTGTTTAAATTTTGTCATAAAAATGAAAGGAAAAATATGTAGGTAGAGAGTCATGAATGAAGTCAAAGATTTCAAGAAACAAATTCAAAAGTGATCTGATAATTCACTGCTAATTCAGCGATGGGAAAGGGGTGAGAAAGAATGAGGAAGAGGATGTAAGGAAAAAGGAAGAAAAGGACAAGGAGAATGAGGAGAAGAAAATGAGAAAGAAGAGAAAGAGAAAAAGAATAAAAATGAGGAACAACAAATGGAGAGGAGGGAATGTGAAGAAATAGAACATACAAAAAAGGAGGAGGAAGATGAGGAGAAGGAGAAGAAAGAGGAGGAGAAGGAGGAGGAGGAGGAGGAGGAGGGTAAGCAATGGGAAGAAGACACAGAGGAAGGAATAGATTTGCAACATTTGTTCTCCCCTTCCCCCATAAAATCTACCTTAAATATTGCACTGGATATAATTATAGAAGCAGTTAAAATTACCACAGACATTGTAATCAAGAATGACTACTAGTTTTACGGTGATGGAGAAGACAAAATGGCAGGAGGACTGTGAGGCAGTGGGTCACACTGCACATCACCCAGAGGCAGAAAGACAGATGTATAATAAGTTCAGCTGTCTTTCTCATTTTTATTCAGTACAGAAATCTAGCCTTTAAAATTCTTTCAGGTATTGTTAAGTGGGAAAAATCTACTTCCATAAAACTCCCACCAAGCACATCTGTACCTTGTTTCCTAGTTGATTCTACATCAAGTCAAATTGGTTATCAATATTAAACATCACAACTCTCCATTTATCAAATATGGTACTGGGATAAAATTTAGGAACTTATATATGTAAAGGCCCCATGACTAAACAGTGCACTAGGTCTTCTTTACGTTTTTAATTAATGTTTTATTTATTTTATATCTATTTGACATGTATTTGAATATTATAACCATTATATCTGCTCCGTTCCTGCCCTTCCTTCCTCCTCTCTAGTTCTAGTTCCTATATAATGAATATTTATGCATATTTATTTTCTTTTTAATTCACACACATATGTATATCTGTATATATATATATATATATATATAATGCCAATAGCTATATTTATGTCTACATGCACACACATACATATATAAATGTGTACATACATGTACATATATATGGAGAAAGAGAGAAACTGAGACAGACAAGGACAGCAAGACAGTGAAACAGTGGTATAGCAAGACAGAAAGAAAAAGAGACAGAGATACAGTGTGAGAAATGCCATATAGTACTGGTGCCAACAAGGTCCTATTGCTAGGCATAGAAAACCTTCACTTAAGTACTTGTCCAGGGAATACAAGAGTCTACCAGAGCTATTGGCATTGTCTTTGGATGCCTTCCAGAACTTACAGATAAGACTCTATTGTTGATGATACCACATGCTTTGAACATAGAACTTATCAAGGTGATTGTGACCTAGAAGCCTCCATGAGGACTGGCTCTCAAAGTACTATGAGAAGCTGCTATGCAAGGTGTCTGGGAAGAAGATTAATCTGAAAAGTGTATGTGTGTGTGTGTGTGTGTGTGTGTGTGTGTGTGTGTGTGTGTGTGCATGCTCATAATGTTTATGAGTATAAACATGAGTCCTAAAAATAAGCATGTGCTCTATCTATCTACCTATCTATCTATCTATCTATCTATCTATCTATCTATCTATCTATCTATCTATCTATCTAATGACTGGAATGGAAAGACATCCACAAAAGTACAATAAGTCAAATTAGATAGCTATTGGTTATCCCTAAGATGAAAGTTCTATTCTTGTACACATAGCGGGAGGGGCCATTAGCATAAGAGAACCTCCTTTTGTCCTTTTTGTAAATAAACATAATTTCTACCTTTACTGTATACCTATAACCTATAAATTTATACAGGTAATTTTAGATCCTCTCTATTTACAAGATGTTTGTTTTTCAGTGCTGAAGACCATTAGAGAAACAACTGGTCAAAACACAAAGAACAACTGACCATGATGTGGCAAATCCAAAGTTTGGAGTTTTTTAGGGCTCAGGGAATCTCAAAGAAGAAGATGCAACAGGAGTGTCAGAATCAGAGTCCCAGGATGTCTGTTGCTAGCTAGTATAACCTATAATAATAACAAAATTATACCCAGGAAATCTCAAGAGCAAGGCTGGCAGTGACAATGCCACTTGGCATGACAACAGGAACAGAGGAAATTCCATGTGGTCCCCTCCCTGGATGTAGAGTTGCTGGTCATTAATGCAGAGAAGGACATCTGCTCTGCCGTTTTGCAATCTATTCAATCACATGAAGGAAACAAGACAGTATAGTTTCTGTTTCTATTATGAGATAAGCAAAGGGCTAATTTAGGCCTCTTGTGAGATATTTTTTTTGTCATGAGGATTCATTTTTATTATGTTTCCTTAACAGAATAATCATATTGGTTTTTCCCCTAAGCCCATGAATGGTCTAGTCTTGAACAATGCCGCATAGGATCCATTTTTGTGGAGTGAACCTCAAACCTTAGTGCCACTCACTGTTGGAGTCTCTTTTTTTTTAACCCCTGTTGCCCACCCCATGCCTGCCACCCCACCATCTCCCACTTATTGGCCCTGGCATTCCCCTACACTGGGGCACAAAACCTTCACAACGCCGAGGTCCATTCCTCCTATTGATGATCAAATTTGCAATCCTCTACTATACACATGTTGCCAAAACAGTCAGTCCCACCATGTATAGCCCTTGGTTGGTGGTTGGGTCCCTGGGAGCTCTGAAGGTACTAGTTAGTTCATATTGTTGTTTGTCCTAAGGGGCTGCAAACCCTTCAGCTCCATAGAACCTTTCTCTAACTCCTTCATTAGGGACCATGTACTCAGTTCAACGAATGGTTGTGAGCCTCTACTTCTGTATTAGTCAGGTATTGTCAGATCCTCTAAGGAGACAGCTGTATCAGGCTGGATTGCCCTTCCTTCAGTCTCTGCTCCATAGTTAGTCTCTGCAACTCCTTCCGTGGGTATTTGGTCCCTCCTTTTAAGAAGGAATGAAATGTCCACCTTTTGGTCTTCCTTCTTCTTAAGTTTCTTGTGGTTTGTGGGTTGTTCTTCCTGTATTCCAAACTTCTGGGCTAATAACCACTTATCAGAGAATGCATACCATGTGTGTTCTTTTGTGTTTGGGTTACCTCACTCAGGATGATACTCTCCAGATCCATCCATTTCCCTAAGAATTTCATAAATTCATTGTTTTTAATAGCTGAGTAGTACTCCATTGTGTAGATGTACCACAGTTTCTGTATCCATTCCTCTGTTGAGGGACATCTGGGTTGTTTCCAGTTTCTGGCTATTATAAATAAGGCTGCTATGAACATGGTGGAGCATGTGTCCTTATTACATGTTGGAGCATCTTCTGGGTATATGCCCAGGAGTGGTATAGCTGGGTCCTCTGGTAGAACTATGTCCAATTTCCGGAGGAACCGCCACACTAATTTCCAGAGTGGTTGTACCAGTTTGCAATCCCACCAGCAATGAAGTAGTGTTCCTCTTTCTCCACAACCTCTCCAGCATCTGTTGTCACCTGAGTCTTTTATCCTAGCCAGTCTGACTGGTGTGAGGTGGCATCTCAGAGTTGTTATGGACATTTTTCAAATAATATAAAATAAAGTAAAAAAGAGCTTATAATTCAGATCCAGAGGAAATTGTTTTGTTTATTTCTTTATCTCAATTCTCCTTAGTGTTGCTTGTAGCTTATGGTTTTAGTTAAATATAGAAGTTGATGAGTATACTTTAGACTTTCAATACCACCACAGGAAGATATATATAAACTAAAGGTGGTTCACTTACAATTGTATCCTATCTGAAATTCTTCATATACCTGCTGTGATTTATTATGAGATATGCTAGAATTGTAAGAACTGACTATAGATTATGTACATGCTCATTTCTAGGACTCATGTCTATACTCATTGCATGTGCTCATGTTGGTCAAATGGTCATTGATAATTTTAAAATAATGCTAAATGAAAAATGAAAAAAGCCTCTGTGCCAAGAAAATCCTGACCATGCAAATTACCTACAAGTCTGGCCTCACTATTGCTTGCTGTAATAAGAACTAAAAGTGAAACTGGAGAGATAGCTCAGAGATTAGAGTTCATAGTGTTTTTGCAGAGGCTCCGAGTTGAATTGTCAAAACCCACACTAGGTGGCTCATAACCACCTCTAACTCTAGCTTCTGAGAAAATGCCTTTGATGAGTTTCACTAATAATTCTCTCTTTAATATTGATTTATTGTTTCCTCCTTATTGTATTTTTAATTATTTATTATATATTTATTGAGACAAGAATTCACAGTGTACAACAGGCTTACCTTGAATTCAGAGAAGTACATTCTGCCTTTGTATCTGCCTCAGGAGTACAAGAAATAAAAGCATGCACTGCCACACCAGGTAATACCTTAATTTGACTAATATATACAGAATATTTTTCCTTAATAATATGTAGAAGAACTTTTCAGTGAATCTTGTAAAATGATTTTAAGGTTATTTTGTTTTTATCTATGTTGATATATGCATATTGTTCTTCTTTATGCCTGGAATGAGGAATCCCAGTTCTCAAATATATGAATTTTCTATTTGCTGAATATTACATTTTCTCCATTTGAATGAATATTATAATTTTAACTGGGCACCTAAACTAAGTATCTGTTTATATGTGAATTGATTTGCATGACTGTTATCCATCAAAACAAAAAGTACAAATATCACATCACTAATTGGATGATTTATTGTAATGTGAAGATCGTTTCAACAACATAGAGATGAAAATTTTTAAAATTATTTTTATTGACAATATATTCTTCTCTCATTAAATACATCCTACCTACAGTTTTACCTCCATCAACTCCTCTTAGCTGCCCCCATTTCCTCTCTCCCCCAGATCTACTCCCTCAGAGCAGAGCAGGGCTCTAATAGATCACAGCCTAACAGAACAAAATAGGGGACACCATGAAAATTTCATAAAGCTAAAATCATGAATTTCAATTAACATTACAAGTGAATTTGAAATTGTAGTGCTAGTGCATATTTAGTTATTTGATAAAAGCAACATGATAAAATAATGGCAGTTTCTTTGGGGTTTGGAAACACAGAGACAACATAAAAAACATAACCAAGACTAGATTTTTTTCACAATATTTTTGTGTCTTGCATAAGTCAATGATATGTAAAACTCACAGTTATGCAACTTTTCCTAAGCAACTTCTATCCTGATAAAAATAAATAATGTTACCTTAAACATGAAGATCCAATGACATTTTTGGGCTTTAGTGACAAAAGTATAGATTAAGTGTCACTGGCCGAACCATGGATAGTGCCTCAGCAAAGCTCATATCCACAGCCTCTGGGCATCTCTGTGGGATGGAGAGTCCTATCCCTAGTAATTGCTCTTGGTATTTTAACATTGGGAAAAATCATGTTCCTTTTAGAATTTCCTGAATCTCACAAATTCCATGAAGTTTCTTCTTTACAAGAGGGAAAGTATCAATTCAGAATAAACATCTATATTACATACCATTTTGTCTCTAGAAAACCAAAGTGCTTGATCTTGTTTGTTTCAATTGTGGGGCCGATAAAAATTCCATGAAGTTGAAACTGAGATCTATACTGATGAAACACTTCACAGTAAAAGTGAAAACATTTTTCCCCATAAAGGGACAGGTCTCTAGGCTTTGACACAGAGATGACTTCTGTTGTAATCACTGAATTTTGCTGTCACTATGAAGAGGTCAGTTCAGGACCTTTGGAAAATTCCACCAGACCCCCACCCTTCTGGAAGAGAGAGGTCATGAAGCACGTGGGCACCTGTCTGGAAGGAAGAGCCTACTTACATTCCTCAGAACACAGGGAGCGGGAACCATCGGCCACCTGCCCGAGGGGGAGGCCCAAAGCACATAGACACATTCCTGGACCAAGTGCCCTATATAATTACCTGGAACAATCTAGTCGAGAACTCTCCCTTCATAGATAAAAGCCTTGTTTTCCCCAAGACCCACCTCACAGGTTCTGGCCATCAGGAAGAAGGAAGCACAGGAGGAGAGATCTGGACATGAGTAGAAGTCAATCCTCCAAGACCCTTCAATAGTGGACCTATTACTCCAAGATCTCCCTCCTCCAAATCCCCCTACCCTGGTCCCCATAGCCCCGCTAGCACCAGCACTGGTCCAGGGATCCTCAGTCCATATGAAACTGGAGTTGTTGTACCCACTTTTACTGGAGGGAGGAGTGGGGTGGAGACCTCCAACTTCCACGTCCTTCCATGAGGAACCAAAATTTGAGAGCCACCTCCTCTGATACCACAGTGGCTTTCCTCCAACACTATATAAGCCTCTACATAAGGGCAGTCAGGCTGTGCAATATTGGCCCTTCTCTTTTGCAGACTTGTACAACTAGAAGGCCCAACACCCCCCCTTTCAGATAACCCCATTGAGACTGTTTAATTTACTAATCAGCCCACCTGGGATGATATCCTACAACTCAGGAGAGTGCTTTTCAAGACCACAGAGCAAGAGAAGATAATGCAAGAAAGCCAGAAAGAGTGCCACCTCAAATACAGGTGTACCATCCATTGACCAGGCTGTCATGGACAGTTGGCTTTCCCTGACTAGACTCTACTGGGACTTTAATATGGCAAAAGATATGGGACACCTGAAAGTCTACCACCAGACTCTATTTGTGGTTCTCAATGGGGGGGGGCACATGATGACCCACAAATTTGACCAAGGTACGTGAGGTTAAGCAGAGACCAGATGAATCAACTGCAGCCTTTCTAGAGCAACTTATGGAGGCATTCAGCCAATATACATCCTATGACCCCAACAGCAAGGAGCATAAAGCTTCTGCGACAATGGCTTTTATAGACAAGGCTAGTAGAGATATCAGGAAAAAGCTTCAAAGGCTAGAAAGACAGGATAAGCTGTTAAGGGATTTAGTGCAGGTTGCTGAGAAAGTCTACCATTACAGGAAGACAGAGGAAGAGAAGGAGCAGAGAAAGAAAGAAAAGCAACAGGGAAGAATCTACAGAGAGTGCTCGCTAAAGCGAAAGCAGAGAAGAGAGACAGAAAAGGGCCAGTTAGCATACTGCAAGGAGAGAGGCCACTGGGCCAAAAAGTGCCCTAACAAATGGAAGCCAGGAGCAGGAAATCTCAGGTCTTGGGAAAAAGTGTCCTCAAACAGCAAAGTTCTTAGCCCTGGGTGAAGACAGTGATTAGGGGAGACAGGGTTCAGATTCTCTCCCCAAACCCAGGGTAACTTTGAGAGTAGAGGGGAAACACACTCAATTCTTGGTGGACACGGGCTCAACACTTGGTCCTCCAAGCTAATGGCTCTGATTACAGAAAAGATCTTGGGTCCAAGAAAGCACTTGCACCAAAATGTATTCATGGACTACCCAAAGAACGGTGGGCCTAGGAATGGACTGGGTATCCTATTCATTTAGGGTTACCACAGACTGTCCCTACCCTCTGTTGGAGCCAGACATACTCTCCAAAATGGGGCCCCAGATAGACTTCCTGCCCAAACTAACTGGCACAAAAAGAGAGACCTCTCTGACTGACCCTGGCAAAAAGCCAAGGCTACCTGGTTTACAGACAGGAGCAGTTTTCACCATGAAGGTCAGAGACAAGCAGGTGCTTCTGTGGACAGCACCAATGTCATCTAGGCAGAACCTGCCCTGGGACCTCTACCCACTGACACTTCTATGGAGAAAGTGGAGTTAATTGCCCTCATCAAGAGCTTGGAACTTGAAGCTGGGAAGAAAATTAACATCCACTCGGATAACAAGTATGCTCCATAGTACATACTGTCCCCAGAGCTCAAGGCAGGTAGAGAGAATAAATAGAACCTTAAAAGACACCTTAACCTTAAATTGACCTTGGAGACTGGCTCAGACTGGTTGATGCTCTTCCCCTTGTTCCTGTTCTGAACCTAGAACACCCTCTATCATTTTAACCTTACCCCTTTTGAGATCCTGTATGGGACCCCTGCTCTCTTGAACCCTGCTTGATCCCCACAGAGTGACTTTTCAGGTTGATAAAGAATCTTTTCGTTTATTTGGTTGGTTGTTTGTGTGTTTGTTTGGTTGTTTTGTTTTGTTTTGTTTTGTGGGTTTGTTTTGGATTTTTTTTTTTTAAAGGATGTTATGGCTTGATTGCAAGTTTACCAGATCAGCCACCAGGAATTGTGGCCTAAACTTTGTGCCCTGTATAACACAGGTACCCAAGAGATTCTACACAGGTACCAAGTTGGAGGCATCATGCTAAAAACTTGGAAGCAAAGTGGAGAGGGCCATTTCTGGTTTTGTTAACCACCGGCCTCTGTTATAGTGGATGGAATAACTGCCTAGGTTAACATTAGACCAACACCTGGGCCTGACACCAACTAGAGAGCAGCCAGATACCCAGGCATCCCCCTTCTGCAAGGCCAGAGTAACCATGAGATGGCTATAACTGAGCCTTGGCAGCCCCCACAACCCTACCCTGGTGACTTCTTTGGTGCTCTCAGCGACTGGGAATGTGGCTTGGTCCACGACTGGCATTGTATCTAGTGGCTGAACCCCGTCTTTGATTTTTGTGATTTAGTGGTAGGCTTTGACTTCTGGGCTGTCCCTGCCCTGGAGACAAAGGGGGAGGGATTGCCTGAATGTGGGGGAACTAGGACCTTGTAAATCTAAACCATGTCCCAGAAATGGCCTTGGAGGGTGGGGCTTAGGGTGAGGACACCCAACTTTGAGGATTGCCCTGTGAGAAACCCCAAGATATTCCCCCAAGATGGGAGAAGCCAGCAGCAGGCCATCAGTGTTAGGGGGCCAGCCACTTTTCTATGCGACCGGAGGTATGAAACATGAGGAAGCACATACTGGAGACCATTCTGGGGTAGTCAGAGATTCAATAGCCAAGGTGAGAGAATGGCTAGCCAAGCAGAAAAGAGAAAAAGAACAAGCCCAAGATTGATTTGAATCCTGTTTTAACAATTTCTCCCTGGTTCACCATCCTGATCTCCTCCCTATTAGGTCCCTGTCTTAGTCAGGGTTTCTATTCCTGCACAAACATCATGACCAAGAAGCAAGTTGGGGAGGAAAGGGTTTATTTAGCTTATTTCCACATGGCTGTTGCTCACCAGAGGAAGTCAGGACTGGAACTCAAGCAGGTCAGGAAGCAGGAGCTGATGCAGAGGACATGGAGGGATGTTTCCCGCTGGCTTGCTTCTTCTTGGCTTGCTCAGCCTGCTCTCTTATAGAACCCAAGACTTTCAGCCCAGGGATGGCACCACCCACAAGGGGCCCTACCTCCTTGATCACTAATTGAGAACATGCCCCACAGCTGGATCTCATGGAGGCATTTCTCCAACTGAAGCTCCCTTCTCTGTGATAACTCCAGCCTGTGTCAAGTTGATACATAAAATTAGCCAATACAGTCCCTTAATCATCTTGTTTTTACTTCTGACTTTTGGTCCCTACATTATGAACCTCTTGGTCACTTTTGTTAAGGAACACATAGGTATCATACAGCTAATGTTTTTAAAGTAGAGATACAAAGAACTACATACAGAAGACCAGGAGTATGAGCTATCAGAATACCAGCAATAGTTTCATGATTGAAGCATGCACAATCATGAAAAAGGGAGAATGAAGAGGTCAGGTCAAGACCTTTGCAAAATTCCACCATACCCATCCCCTCCTAGAAGAGAGAGGTCATGGAGCACTTAGGCACCCCTCTGGAAGTAGAGGCTAACTACATTCCTCAGATTACAGTGAGTTGGAGGGGGACCAAGCATTGGTCACGTGAAGGTAGAGGAGGCCCAGAGCATGTAGACACATTCCACAGGGCTTACTGACCATTGGCCACCTACAGACAAAGGAAGTCCTTGTCCCCTCATTCTCTGAAGACAAATCATTTTAAAAGTCACAGTGTTCTGCCAATCACATTATGCATAATGGCTGCTGCTCTAAAAACTGTATAAAAACTTGCTGACCAGGCTGTGTGGGGTTGTTCTCTCTCTCCTTCGTGTGCAGGGTGACACCCAGCATGCTGGAACAATAAAATTCCCCTTGCTTTTGCATTGATCCCCAGCTCCATGCTGTTCTCTGGTGGGTTCTCCAGTAAGTTAAAGCTTATCAGAGTCTTACAACTACATGCAAGACCTGTAGATGAAATAGAGTTGACTTTTCTTTGTGTGTCTCTCAACAAAAGAGTATTCATAGACAGAATTACAGCTTTATTTTGTATAAATTTTATATTACATAATGATCTGAAAATATTTAAATGTTGGCTGCTGGTGGATGACGATTCCAAACCCTGGTTCTATAAACTCTGTACTTACAGTAAAGACAAAGGTAATGTCTGTGAGCCTCCACACAAGTGATGCAAGGTGATTTGAGAATATCAGAGGTGGTTAGGGGATCTGCTTGAGAGACTTCCTAGCTAAAGAATCAAGGATCTGCCAGTAACAAAGAGGGCAGAATAACAGTGGATTTTAAGCATCTATATAGGCTTCAATATGTTTGTGTGTGTGTCTAAAAGTAGACACCACATAATAAAGCAAGAGAAGTTTAGTTAGGCCTAACCTATAAATGTCTTCTAGCCATCCAAAGAAATTACATTTTATTCTAATTTAGGTAACAAGACACTAATGAGATTGAAATAAGGAATAAAAGAAACAGATTTATGTTGTAAAAGCTACAATTCACAGAGGGATGCTGCAAGACAGTGAGTTAATTAGATGAAACATAAAGAAAATCAACAGTGACCTAAAGTGAACTAGAGAGAGTGGAGTAAGATATAACTGAATAAGTGTTTAATGTCCCGGAATTCAAGACAGTATATGTTCCTAAGGCAGAAGAAAAGGCTGGAGAAAAATTATAGGAAAGGAAAGGCATATGGAAGGCAAAGGTGAGCAAGCTGAGTCCTCCTGGATCCGAACACCAAGAATATATGCAACAGCAACAAAGTAAAGAAGATAACAACGTGTTTGAAAGAGTAAAAGGAGAGGCATGCAGGAGAATTAGGATGGAAGGACATTATGAAAAATCTTAGTTTAAAATAGACACACCCTAAATATATGTGCAATCCTAAAGCCTCTTAGCTTCATAAAAAAAATATGGCGAAAGCAGTGATGGACTCCTAAATCCGTTTGCATCCTTGAATGCTGCTATGAGCTAATCTGCAAATATTAGATAGGTCAGTGGAGCATTAAAGTTATCTATAACATATATATTTACCCATAAGCTTGAACTTCCTGAGGGAGAGTAAGAAGTTGACAGAAAGCTAGAAAAAAAAAAGGCAAAAATATTAAGCAGGGGGACTGGCCAAATTGCTTTCAGTGTATTAAAATCACAGCATAAAATTAAACAATGTGGAATGCACTACATTTTTAAGGATGCTTTTTGTACAGCCATTTCTTGTGGATTGAAAGAATCTCTCTAAGATAAAGAAGGGAGGAAAGGAAAAAGAGAGGATAGAAAGAAAAAAGGAAGGACAGAGGGAAGGAGAAACATGTTTTCCACTTCTTTTTGCTTTAGATGTTTAGAGCTATGCTAGTAGCCTTCAACAGTACTCTCTCTCTCCTCTCTCCTTTCTTTATACTTTCTATGTTTTCTACATTTCCTCTCTCCATTTTACTTCTTGTTATAACTGTCTAGACTTCTGTTTTTTCCTTAATTATTTTCTTACCTTCATTTTTCCTTCTCTTTCAGGCCCTCCTGCCTATCTTCTCCTTCTCTTTAATTTCTTTATTCTTCCTTTTCCCCTGTCCTCATTCCCTACATTCTTTTTTTCCCTTTATTTTATCTTTCTTTATTTTATGCATTGTGAATTATAATGAAATACTTCAAAGGATTAAAAAAAATCTAAGTCTTCTTCTGTCCCTCCACCCCCTTTCTGTGTGCATCTGTGTGTGTTTAATTGTATGTGTGTATGTGTGTTTGTGTGTGTTTGTGTGTAAGGAAATCTGTGCAGTGTACATTTCAAATCTTAGAACAAATCTCACTGTATTTCTTTGTGATCTAATTCCAGGAGTTAGAAACATGAACAGGATTTATTCTTCTTACACTCTGAAAATACATAAAAGTTTAATTTAATATGTTGACTTTATTAAGTTCACATTACTTTGAGTTATTGTCAGTGGTTCATTATCTGAGACTGGCATACACAGTATACTGATGGAAAAAGTTGAATATCCCCAATTTTTATGTTTATGTCCCAGGAATAAATTTAGTTCTTCAAATCTATATAGGAATAATCAAGAAAGACATTTTTACAAAATTAAGGAGATAGATACAACTCTATGCATATCCCAGATTCATAAATGAACTTGTAAATACAACTTATTGTATTACAGAAATAAACTTAAAATGCATATACACTGCAGGACTAGACATATCCTCGCCCACTGAGGCCAGACAAGGCAGTATATTTAGGAGTACAGGATCTACAGGAAGACAGGCAACAGACTCAGGGACAGCTTCTGCTCCAGTTGCTGGACACCTACATGCAGACCAAGCTACACTATGCAGGGGGCCTAGGTCCAGCTGTGCTTGCTCTTTGGTTGCTGATTCTGTCTCTTGGAGCCCCTTAGGGTCCAGGTTAGTGGACTCTTTTGGTTTTCTGTGGAGTCCCTGTCTTCCTCTGGTCCCTCATTTCTTCTCCCAACTTTTCCAGAAGACTCCTGAGCTCTATCTAATGTTCGGGTGTGAGTCTCTGCATCTATTACCATTGGCTGTCACATGGAGCCTCTCAGAGGACAGTTATGCTAGGTTCCTAACTGAAACCATAAGAGAGTTATCATTAATAATGTCAGAGATTCCCATCATGTGTGCTCCTTGGTTGGTGGTTTAGTTCCTGGGAGCTCTGAGGGTACAAGTTAGTTCATATTGTTGTTCGTCCTAATTGGCTGCAAATCCTTCAGCTTCTTCGATCCTTTCTCTAGCTCCTTCATTTGGGGATCCTGTACTCAGTTCAATGAATGGCTGTGAGCCTCTACTTCTGTATTAGTCTGGTACTGTCAGAGCCTCTCAGGAGACAGTTATATCAGGCTGGATTGTCCTTCCTTCAGTCTCTGCTCCATAGTTAGTCTCTGCAACTCCTTCCATGGGTATTTTGTTCTCCCTTTAAAGAAGGAATGAGGTGTCCACATTTTGGTCTTCCTTCTTCTTGAATTTCTTGTGATTTGTGGATTGTACTTTGTGTATTCCAAACTTCTGGGCTAATAACCACTTATCAGAGAGTGCATACCATGTGTGTTCTTTTGTGATTGGGTTACCTCACTCAGGATGATATTCTCCAGATCCATCCATTTCCCTAAGCTGCATATGTAACAGAAGATGAGTTAATCGGTCATCAATGGGAGGAGACGCCCTTGGCCCTGTGAAGGTTCTGTGCCCCAGTGTAGGGGAATGCCAGGTCCAGTAAGCAGGAGAGGGTGGGGTGGCGAGCAGGGGGAGGGGGTACGGAACAGGGGTTTGTTCTTGTTATTGTTTTTTGTTTTTTTGTTTTGTTTTGTTTTGTTTGTTCGAGAGAAAACTGGGAAATATGACATGTAAATAAGGAAAATATCTAATAAAAGAAAAAAAAATGTCAGGGATTGGTTCTTGCCCATGGGATGAGTCTCAACTTGGAACAGTCATTGGTTGGCCATTTCCTCAGTGTCTGTTCTATTTTTGTCCATGCACACCTTGTAGGCAGGACATATTTTGGGTGGAGGGTTTTATGGGTGTGTTGTCCTTATTTCTCCACTGGGAATCCTGCCTGGCTACAGGATCCATATTCCCTAATACTAGGGGTGTCAGTTAGCATCACCCTCATAAATCCTGTGGCGCCTCTACCATCCCAAACCTCTGCAACATCTTCAAGATCTCCACCACTACCAATCTCCCTTCTCTCTCCCCTGCTCTCCTACATATAATCTCCCTCAGTACCCTGCTCTTCTTTCATTCCCCTCTTCACCCAGTTCCTTCCTTCCATCTATATCTGATATGTATTTTCTTTCCCTTTCTGAGAAAGATTTCAACCATCCTCCCTTGGGCCCTTCTTGTTAACTCGCTTCTTTGGGTCTGTTGATTATAGCATGGTTATCCTGTGTTTTATGACTGATACCCATTTATAATTGAGTATATGCCATACACATCCTTTTGGGTCTGGGTTACCTCATTCAGGGTGATACTTTATAGTTCCATTAATTTGTCTGTGGAATTCATAAAGTCCCACTGGCAGTGGAAGACTGTTTCTGTTGCTGCAAAACCTTGCTAGTATGTGCTATCCATTGAGTTTTTTTTTTATCGTATCCATTCTGATGACTGAAGGGTGGAATCTCAGAATAATTTTGATTTTCGTTTCCCTGATGACTAAGGATATTGAACATCTCTTTGGGTGCCTCATAGACATTTGAGATTTTTGTGTGGAGAATAATCTGTTTAGCTCTGTACCCCATTTTATATTGAATTATTTGGATTGGTAGTATCTAACATTTTGAGTTCTTCATATATTTTGATATCAGCCCTCTGCCAGGCGTCAGTTTCCTGAAGATTTTTCCCCAACCCGTAGGCTGTTCTTTTGTCCTAATGATGGTGTCCTTTGACTTACAGAAAACTTTTCAGGTTCGTGAGGTCCCATTTGTTAATTCTTGTCCTTAGTGTCTGAGCCATTGGTGTTCTATTCAGAAACTTGGATCCATCCCATATACAGTCATCAAATGAAAACACTATTGTTGATGCCAGAAAGTGTAGGCTGACAG
>JADRCD010188250.1:0-11414 GCA_019843815.1 Montemys delectorum
CCAAAAAAAAAAAAAAAAAAAGCCCTAGGAAAGATATATTCTGCTGGCCAGTGTTAGGTCAGAGCTAGGACTGGGGCAGAATTGTTTTGCTTTTATCCAATAGAATAACAAAAGCTATGCTTTGAGGGCTAACACTACTCTGTGTGGCCAGGCTTTCGCCTGTGGGGGGAATGTGGGGTTCCCACAGGAGAACAGATGGCAGCTCGTGAGGGTAACTTAGAATAGCGTGTCATGCTGATCTAAGCAACCAGTCTCTATAAACATGGCTCCCATGGGAGAACTGAGTACAGCTCATCCTAACACATGGCACACACCCGAGTCAAACACTCTCAACATATACATGACGGCTTAGGACCATGCTTGCACAGTAAATGGAAGGGAGCTTGGATAAAGTTGAATAGAGAGGATAGTAAGTTAAGAGAAAATGGGGGAAGGTAAATAAATCCACACAGGTAATAATCTCTAAAGAAGGGAGAAAGAAATGAGAATTGATATAAATGTTTTCAAAGATACACAGATAATAATTAAATAAATCCAGGCCTTTGAAGAGACAAAGGCCCATAGATAGGTCCCTTGTGAGTTCAAGGTCAGCCTAATCAACAGAGCAAATCCAAGTCAGCCCAAGCTATACAGAGAGACCCTATCTCAATAAATAATGATGACAATGATGATGATGACATTAATAATAGTCTTAATTGTTTAAAATTATCAAGATAAAGGTGGTCATGTATTTAATGGTTATAATGTGAGCTGCCATGGGGGTGCTAGGAATGAACCCAGGGTCCTTTTGAAGAGTAGCTAGTACTTTCAACCACTGAGCCATCTCTCCAGTCCCCATTATTACTATTCTAAACTGTGTGTGTGTGTGTGTGTGTGTGTGTGTGTGTGTGTGTGTGTGTGGTGTAGTGTGGTGTGGTGTATGTGCGTGTTTGTGTGTGTGTGAGTGTGTGTTCTCATTCTTTGCTTACGTGTTCGCCCCTACCCCACTGACAGCATCTCAAAGACAATGTGGAGATATTGTGCTTTGTCCTTTATCCACTGCCATAGCATTTCAGAGCAGCCCACAACAGGCCTTTGAGGCCTACTATGAACAGCATGAGCCATGGGGTGGTGAATGATCTCAGTCCTCTGCCAACAGCATAGTACATCTCAAGGTCATTCAGGCAGTGCATAGAAAGCCAGTCAAGGTCAGGGGTGCAGTGTTTTCAAGGTCTGGGATCTGGCTTCGTCTAAGCAATGGCTCAAAGCAGTTCTCAGCCTGAGGAGGCTTGCTCAGTCTCACCTTCTCAAAGGATATTTAATAGTGTACAGAAGCATCTTTGGTTACTCTAGCTGTGGTGATAATGGGGTTGCATCTCATAGCAACCCTCAGGGTGCAGGACAGCGTCTTCGTACAGAAGTACCCACTGTCAGGTAGAGGAGAGTTCAGATCTTGCTGAGGTTCTGGAGGTCCAAAGGTTCCGGCCCATGTCCTGCAGAGAGATTCCAATACTTCTCCTGAGGAGAGAAGGAGTGGGTCTATCAGCAAGTGAAGGATGGAATTACAACTCTAAGCAGCAACCTAGAACATTCTCTTTCTCCTTAGGGACTTTCAATGAAGAAAATCCAGGATTCTTAGCTTCAACACAGAGACAACTATTATAAAACAGAATTGGATATTTCTTAGGCGTCTTTAACAGAGATCTTAAGCACATGAGTTAATAGAGAGAGAGATGCTCAGAGAAAGAGTGAGACATACCCAAGCTTGGGCAATGGCCTCTCCAGGTAGAGAGTGACTGTCTTTATGTTGGCTGCATAAATGACCCCATGGCTTCCTAAGCCGTCCTGCTCTATGTGTGTGATTTATAGTACAGTTTAAAGGCTAATAAATTTTCTTTTATGAACAGAGTTGTAAAATGAATTTATGAGCACTGAGTGTCCAGATTTAGAAGTGAGACTGGAGTAATGAAAAACCTCTCGCGGCTGTAGGTGGTTTGGCAACAAGCGACAGTGTTTGCTGCATTTGGCATTGCCTCCCTAAGCAATGTGAGCTGACTGGGTTGTCTTTGGGAAAGTCCAGCATTGTCTCCATAGGCAGTGTATCTGAAGCTTCCTGATGCCCCTCAGCAGATCCCAGAATGGTGGGCCTTTTTTCTTTCCCATGCTTTCCGTCTGTCCCATGTCACCATCATCTTTCCTACATTGTGCCCTACCTCAAGTCCTCGGTACAGCCAGAACAAACCTGTTCCATCCATGTTACTCTTTGATCCTGGGCTTTTTCTTTCTTCAGAGAAAAGCTTTGTGTGGAGGGCGGGCAGAGGGACATCTTAAAAGCCTGTCCTGCTTTGACTCAGAGACTCAGAAAAGGACAGCGAGTCATCCAAAGTCACAGAGGTCCTTCAGCACAGCCAGGACCCAGACCCCGAGTTCTGGAGTCCAAAGCCCTCTCTGCCAATGTGAGACAGTCACCTATTTCTAGAGCTTTCGGTGAGGCACCCGGAAGGGTGGAGAAACTGTGGCTGCAGACCAGAACTGACCAAAAACAGACCTGCCTCCCTCCCTCCCTCCCTCCCTCCCTCCCTCCCTCCCTCCTTCCTTCCTTCCTTCCTTCCTTCCTTCCTTCCTTCCTTTCTTCTTTAGTATGGTGCTAGGGATTCAAGCCCAAGGCTTCCTGCATGCTAATCAAGCCCTCTACCACCAAGCTACATGCTAGTTTCCAGTGGTGGTGTTGATCTATATCCTGAAAACAGGAATTTTTACTTTTTTTTTTTTAAGATAAAAAGACTGTTATGAGATGAAATTAATGCACTCTGATCCTGGGAAAATGTCTTACAAACCAAGAATACGATGTCTCTCCAGCAATGGGTGCCGTATGAGCTTTCTACATTACACAGCAAATTATCACAAAGGTATCTGCTTTAAATACAATTTATTTTATTATCCCCTAGGACATAAGTCAGATGCCCTGGTGGGTTCAACAAGGTTTTCTGCTCAAGGGCTCCTAAGGACAAAGCCAGGGTGTTGGCTTATCTGGAGGCTGAAAATGGATCTACTTGCAAGGTTTTTCAAGGAGCTAGCTGAGCTGAGATCCTTATAACTAAAGAACTACAGGTTTGGTTTTGTCCTGATGGATGCTCCTAGGTCCTGCTCACAGCCCCTGAATCTCAACCATGGAAACTTTAAGTCCTTCAAATTCAATCCAATGGATGCATCCAGACTCCCTGCTTGCCCCAGCTCCCTCTGGACAAAGAGAAGCATCTGTAGTTGGGCTAGACCACCCTCCTCCTAGCTCAATGGCAACTGCTTAATGGCAACCACCTACCTCCTCTCACCAAGTATCCTCATGGAATCAGCACCAGAGGGCAGAGGTTAGAAGAACCATCTCAGAATCCCACCCACCACAGATACTGTGCCAAAGGAACTCTGACACTGTGCCAAGACACACAAGACATAACAGGAGCATGCCTTCTGCAGTGTCAGAAGGCTGGATGTGGACTTCCACGTGTCACATGGGCAGATGATAGGTTCACAGGGAACACAGAAACAAGCCGGATGGTGACATGATCCTGACTCTAATATTTCTTATTAGTGATACTGCAGAAAGTACCTCAAATGGTTATTGGGCACCCAGGATGTCCCATAGGTAGACACCCCAGAGGTAGATCACAGCGCACACACGATTTTGGCAGAACCCAGATGTAAAAAGGACCTCTGGCTGTCTGGGCTGGCAGGTGCCCTGAGAAGACATTGGGCACAACCTCCACAGCCAGTCCCAAAACACCCAGAGGAAACTCCACTCCCAGGTGCTCTAACACACTCAAGATCAGAAGTGAGGAAGACACAACATCTATTCCAACACTGGGAGTAACTGGGACCAGCGGGACCAGGCATACAGAAACTCTGCCAGCCCAGTGGCTCAGGTTCCTTCTGGTCTGTCTGGGCCAGCTGGTGCCCTCAGCAAACCTTGGGTGCAAGCCCCACAGCCAATCTCAAAACACCCAGAGGAAGCTCCATTCTCAGGTGCTCTAACAAGCCCAGGATCCCAGGATCCCAGAATCACAGGATCACAGAGTCAGCTTGACTCTGAGGAGTTCTGACACAACCAGGATCACAGGAAGGACAGGCCCCAGTCAGATTTAGCAAGGGCAGGTAGCACTAGAGATAACCAGATGGCGGGAGGCAAGCGTAAGAATATAAGCAACACAAACCAAGGTTAACTTGACATCATCAGAACCCAATACTCCCACCATAACAAGTCCTGGACACACCATCACACCGGAAAAGCAAGATTCAGATATAAAAATCACTTCTCATGATGATGATACAGGACTTTAAGAAAGATATAAATAGCACCCTCAAAGAAATACAGGAAAACACAGGTAAACAGCTAGAAGCCCTTCAAGAGGAAACACAAAAATCCCTTAAAAAACTACAGGAAAACACAATCAAACAGGTGAAGAAAATGAGCAAAACCATCCAGAATTTAAAAATGGAAATAGAAACAATAAAGAAGTCAGAAAGAGAGACAACCCTGGAGATAAAAAAAACTAGGAAAGAAATCAAGAGTTGTAGATGCAAGCATCACCAACAGAATACAAGAGATAGAAAAGAGAATCTCAGGGGCAGAAGACACCATAGAAAACATTGACACAACAGTCAAAGAAAATGCAAAAAGCAAAAAGCTCCTAACCCAGAACATCCAGGAAATCCAGGATGCAATGAGAAGACCAAACCTAAGGATAATAGGTATAGAAGAGAGTGAAGACTCCCAAGGTCATAGGCTAGTAAATATCTTCAACAAAATTATAGAAGAAAACTTCCCTAACCTAAAGAAAGAGATGCCCATGAACATACAACACGTCTACAGAACTCCAAATAGACTGGACCAGAAAAGAAATTCCTCCCATCACATAATAATAAAAGTACCAAATACACTAAACAAAGAAAGAATTTTAAAAGCAGTAAGGGAAAAAGGTCAAGTAACATATAAAGGCAGGCCCATGAGAATTATACCAGACTTCTCACTAGAGACTATGGAAGCTAGAAGATCCTCAGGAGATATCATACAGACCCTACAAGAACACAAATGCCAGCCCAGGCTGCTGTATCCAGCAAAACTCTCAATTACCATAGATGGAGAAAACAAGATATTCCATGACAAAACAAAATTTACACAATGTCTTTCCACAAATCCATCCCTACAAAGGATAATAGATGGAAAACATCAACATAAGAAGCAAAATTACACCCTAGAAGAAGCAAAAAAGTAATCTTTCAGCAAATCTACACAAACCTAATTCCACCTCTTACAACAAAAACAGGAAGTAACAATTTCTCTTTCTTAATATCTTAATAAGAAAATTAATATTACCAACATATACTAATCGATTGAAATCCAAAAACATGAAGAATTAGAAATTTGTTGATTGTCATCCAATGGTCTCTCTAATTTGGTAATTGGAGAAATAGGTCCAATATTGTAGAATCCATATACACTTTCAGCTTGTTCATGACAGTATCTTGTTGTGTACAACATAAGGGTCTTGAAATCTTGCTTCTCTTATCTCAGCCTCTCTACTAGTAGTATTGTTTATTTCATGTTTTTACAATATACTATGATTTTCAAAACAGCTTACATATTTCAAAAGTATTTATATACCTAAAAGAAACATAGACAATTAAATTGGGAAGGGGCTTGTAAGAGAACAACAAAGAGTGAGACTGAATGCTTTGCTTGAAGTTTGTAACTCTTGTATCAAATTTGAAGAAGAGGACTTTATAAGTTACTCTTTCTCTGAGAAAATTCTCTGATGAATGCTTTTCAAAATCGTCACAGCCAATGAACCAAATTCTTACCCTCACCTAATATCTGTGCCACCCTCCAAGCAGAACCATTGTTCATTGAAACAGTTGGTGAATGACTTTATGGATAGACCATCTTAATACACACACCATTTCTTAAATGAATGTAATCTGTTCTCTGTGGACTGAGAATAAATTCATTCACTCAAGTCAAATAGCTTTGACCATAACAGGAAATCTGTATCCAAAAATCGTGCCTACAATTCATTTCTTGGCACAGCAGAACTGTCAACTCTCAGCTTAGCTACAATGGAGGTAAAATCCTTTGGTGATGTGAGGGTCATTGAAGTACAGCCCAGTATTACAATGAATTCCAATGTCTAAACATTGTTCTTATTTTGGGCTTGTACCACAGTAAGAGCCAAGATATTAAGCTCTACTAAATACAAAACAAACAAACAAAAAGACTTTATCTATTTATGTTCATTTAAGAAAATACTAGTAGTGATGTATTATTTTAAAGTATACAGTTAATACGTTTGGAGTTATTTAAAATTTATATTGAGAAAAACATGTATTTTCAGTATTGCTGCAGACAAGCATCTACATAAAACTGTTAAATTGATTGTTGTTTTATATCAAACAACTTTTTATAATACTCATTTTTATTGTTATAATATTTTATAAATTTTAAAGAATATGACAAAAACAGTATTGTAGGTATTGAAGGGGGGTCTCTGGGAAGAGTTGGGGTACAAAAGGGAAACAAGAATGTGATGCAATTCTATTTACTTAAAATATGTTTTTAAATGTTAACAAAATTGGATAAATTGAAATCATGTAACTTTTCTCATCATAATGCAATAAAAGTTAAAAAAAAAAAAAAGGACCTCTGCTCAAAGTAAGCCCCAGCCACTGAAGGGTGTGTCCTTCCTGAGCAGACAATGAGCATAGTTTTAAGGTGTGACATAAATCAGATTGTTAAAGATGGCCAGCAGAATAAAGCTCAACACCCACAGACCGTCTGCCAGATGCTAAACATTATGCGACCTGCATTATATTCTTAGATCATAGGAGCCTCAGTCTTGCATGAAAAGGACCCTTTTTACAGATTTATTGAGGTATAGGTAACATAGCCACCTAAAGTGTACAATTAAGTGTCCTTTAATAATTCAGAGCTGTGCAGCCATGACCATAACTTACTGTCCCTAGAGAGAAGTCCCATGTCACTCAGCATTGTGACTGAGTTTCTCCAGTCTCCAGAGCTAGTAATCAGTTTTCTGCCTTTGCAGATTTCCTTGTTCCAGACATCTTCTAGAAACTGTAACATATAAGGCAGAGTCCAGCTTCCCTCATTTGTTATGTTTGGCAAGTCCATTCATGCTTCACTATATATGGGGACATTGCTCACTCATTGCTAAACACTGTCTTAGGGCCATATGAAAGCACAGTTCACCTCACTAGTTGATCAACATTGGATTGCCTCTACCTTTCAGTTGGCACGAACATTGCTGCTGATGTTCATGTCCTAGTTTTTCATAACCCCGTTTTCATTTCTCTTGGGTATATGACTTGGGTAGGCATGGACTGGATTATATAGTTAACGTTAACTGTATATTCAACTAGTTGGGGACTGAGAAATCAAAACAGCTACTCAGGATCATCTAGACAGATCAGATTTAAACCCAAATCCACTCACATAGAAGCTCTATGCCCTCCTGCCTTCAGGTAGGCATAAAGTACCTCTAGGACCACCACCCCCTTCCTGACCTGGGAGTACTCTGAGGTGGAGGATTTCGGCTGTTAGATAAGCTCTCCTGTCCCATAGAAGAGGCTCCTGTGCACACAGGGGCTGCTCATTATTACTTACACGAATGGAGAGGGAGCCTGTGTAGGTAACTAGATGGAAAGTCTTAGGGAGCCTCCAGATTCCTGGTGTGTTAGTTGACTCAGACTTCTGAGACTTTTGGAGCTAAAAAGAGACATGTCCTTCTCCATAAGATCCATGACTGGTCATCTCTGATGGCACTGGCAATTCCTGGGATTCTGCCTACTCACAAAGAAGCAAAGAACTGGTGCCCAGACTTCATGGTCTAAAAAGGAAAGCCCAGCCCATGAGTAAGAAAGGAATTTAAAACTTCAAGGCCTCAGCTCCCTTTGAATAACCCAGCCTACTGCTTATTCTAAGTCCTGGGAAGTTCCAAGGCAAGGTTCCCAGAAAACGTGAAGGTAGGAGGAGATGCAGGCTTGCTGGTGCCACATGAAGGCTGGTGGAAGCTTTGGCTCCAGAGGACACCTGGATGCTCAGAAATCTGCACAGTGCCCTTATGTTTATAGAGATTTGAGGTAGACTGAGAAAGATACCAGCCAGTGTCCTTGACATTCTGAGTGGAGTCCGTGGGAAGAGCAGGGACAACAGGGTTGGTTTGGGCCGTGACTATAACATGCAGCTTTGGCCAGTTCTCTGCCTCTCTTAGCTTGTTTTCTGTCTGTAAAGATTGAGGATCCTTGAAGTTCTGAGAATCCAGCCTTTGAGTGTACCCTCTTTCCTTCTCTCTTCTTTCCATCTGTTAGTTGTGCTTACTCATCTACATGTTCCCACAGGTAGCCAATAGAAATCCAAATTGTGTTCAAAGTTGGGGTTCTCTTTGTAGGGAGCAGAGGCTGTATGGAATTGCCACCCAGTTTCTGACCCATGTCTTCTGAACAGACCCATATTCTGTATAGCTCCTGCTCCTGTACCCTCATCCCTCCTCCTGTACCCCAGCCTGCTTCCACACAACAGTGTCCAAGGCCCTGCCATTCCTCCTTCCACTAAACTGCTGTCTGCCTGGGATCTGGCTTCTGCACACTGTACCTCCTCTCACCCAGCACCAGGCCCTAGCACAGCTACTAACACTCAGGCTGCCCTGCTGGGCTTCCTGGACAGTCTACAGCAGTAAAGTGAAGTCTGGGTTGATGGAGATTAAGCTGTGACTGGCCTGAATGCTCCAATTTTCCTCCCAGTGTCACCATTAGTCTATGGAATGACCCTGGCCAAGTAGTTCCCCTTGTTGCTCCAGTTTCCCTATAGATGATTGAGATATTTGGGCCAGTTAGTTATAGAAGTGCCGTCATGGAGTCCTCATGGAGGAGGCAGGAGATCCACAGACTGTCACCTGCTTGCTGATCACCCTTCCTCCCGGGAGAGGCTGGGACCACAGCTGTACCAGCTTACCACCACCCCTGGTTATTGAGCTCAGGACCTGCTGTTGTGTTTGTTTTCTTTTCCATACTCTGGAAGCTGCTAATTTTTTTTTCTTTGGAACAACTGAAGCCACTTAATTATTGTAGCCGTCTGGGCAGCTCAAGAAAACTTGGCGAACCAGAACTTATATTCTAAGTAGAAAAATCAGTATTCTACTCACAAACCATCTAAAAAGCACAGTCAACTTTTATGGTCATCACTAAAATACTCTGTCTAATTTAAGGCTGCTGTGACGAGACACCATGACTATAGAAGCTCCTATAAAGGACAACATTTCCTTGGGACTGGCTTACAGTTTCAGAGGGTTAGTGCGTTATTGTCACAGCAAGAAATATGGAGGCATGCAGGCCAACGTGGTGCTGGAGAAGGAGTCAAGAGCTGTACATCTTGATCCATAGCAGAAGGAGAGTGTCACACTAGACCTAGCTTGAGCATCTGAAACCTCAGAGCCCACCTAAACAGTGACACACTTCCTCCAACAAGGCCACACCTCCTCATAGTGGCACTCTCTGTGGGTCAAACATTCAAAGACATGAATCTTTTTTTTTTTCAGATGAGCCTTTTGATGTTTTTATTTTTAATTTTGTTATTATTGTACGTTTCTGAACATGGGACATGAATCTTTTTTGTTGTTGTTGTTTTGTTTTGTTTTTTGTTTTTTGAGACAGGGTTTCTCTGTATAGCCTTGGCTGTCCTGGAACTCACTCTGTAGACCAGGCTGGCCTCAAACTCAGAAATCTGCCTGCCTCTGCCTCCCAAGTGCTGGGATTAAAGGCATGTGCCACCACTGTCTGGCTAAAGACAGGAATCTATGGAGGCTATTTCTGTTCAAACCACAACGTTCCTTATCCTATTTGTAGGCATATCATAATGTAGAAATGTATTCAGTCCAACTTCAAAAGTCCCCACAGTCTATTAACAGTCTCAACTTGTTTAAAAGCAGAGTCTTCCTCATCAACTAACGTAATCAATACAATCTTCCCAGCCATCCCCTGAGGCCCATCTCCCAAATGACTTCTAGATTCTGTCAAGTTGGCAATTAACAGTAACCATCACAACAGTGAGCCTTAGGTAACTACCCTGCAAGTCATAACAACTCAGACAATGACAATCTAGAGAACACAGGACATCTGATTTTTATTTGTAGCTGTGTGTGAGTACACATGTGCGCATGTGCACATGCATTGGTGAGCACATGGAGCCCAGCAGTCTACTTTGGGTACACTCAGGAGCCATCCACCTTGGTTTTCTGAAACAGGGCCTCTCATTGGACCTCAGACAATAGACTGGAGTGGCCGGTAAGCCTCGAGGGTCCTCCTGTCTCCATCTTCCCAGTTCTGGGATGACAGTCACATGTCACCATACCCAGATTTTTCTTACACAGGTTCCAGGACTCGAACTCTGGTCCTCACACTTGTACAGCATAGGACTTTATCATGTGACCTATCTTCTTGGCCCTTATTTGTTACTTTTGATTCCTACCATAGTTGGTTCTGCTAAGTCAGCCAGGGTGCTCTACTCTTCCACCCCAGCACAGCTGGCCTTGTGTTGATCTCTGTCCTTCCCCCATACTAGCCTTACGATACTTCTGGGAATCTGACATTCCCAGAAGGCCTCCTTTTCTGCCAAGCACAGGTCATTACCACTTATCTGGTCTTCTAAAGGGAAATGATGGAGAGAGGAACACAGTGAAGGCTGGCTTCTTCCTCCCTGTGTTCAACAAAGGAAAGTACTGCCCTGCCCCCCCCCCGAAGAAATACAGAACCTTTCCCACACAAGCCCGAAGGAGTCATTTTATATCAAATCATAGCAAGTGTCTCACCACTGTATGCCTCTAGCCTGTTACAGAGACCGGTGTACTGAGCTCATTGTCTTTTAATTCACACCAGTTTCCTCGGGATTGGCAACCATGCTGGTTAGGATTTTCATCAACTTGGCCCAAGCTAGAGTCATCATTGGATCAGAGACGTTTAGTTGAGAAAAATACTTCTATCACACTGGTCTATAGGCAAGCCTGTGGAGCATTTCTTTGGTGAGTGATGTAGAAGAGCCCATCCCACGATGTGCATCGCCATTCCTGGGCTGTGCTCCTGGGCTGTATAATAATGCAGGCTGAGTAAACCAGGAGAGGGTAACCTAGTAAGCAGCACCCCTCCATACCCTCTGCTTCAGTTCCTGCCTTCCGGTTCCTGTCCTGACATCCCTTCATAATAGACCATAGACTGTAAGCTGTAAATCCTTTCGTCTAAGGCTGTCTTTGGTCCTGGTGTTTATAACAGCAATTGTAACCTAAGTAAGACACAACCTTGTCCACTGAGAACTTCACTTTCCTGGCTTGGTCAAACTGTCTCCCCTGAGTAGCAGCTACCACCTTTGGTTCTAAAAT
>JADRCD010188253.1:0-19876 GCA_019843815.1 Montemys delectorum
TGTCGTGCGCGCAGGACAGACACACAGACGACAGCCAAGATCCTTCTGCAGCCATACTTTATTCCATCTTCCAGAGGGCGACCCCCCACACCCCCAAAAGCACTGCTTATATATGCCCTGGAGTGGCATGCTCATCTCTGATTGGCTGTTTGCTCATTACCTCATGAGACACCTCGGGATAGGCTGTGACTTGGCGTTTTTGGCCCTAGCACATGCGCAGATGGGCTGAGACTTAGCGCACTCTGGCCCTAGGCACATGTGCAGACTACGTGTTAAGGGGAGAAGAAACCGGCTGCCGGCGCCATCTTGTAATGGAGGCTGCCGGCTTGGGTGTGGCTCTCTACAGTATTGGTGTTAGCTTTTCTTCGAAAGTCTGTTGGAATACTGCACTAAAACTGTCTTGCCCTGGCTCTTTTTGTTAACTTTTAATGACTGCTTCTATTTCCTTGGGGATTATAGGTCTATTTAAATATTTCCTGATATGGATTTAACTTTGGTAAGTGGTATCTTTTAAGAAAATTTCTTATTTCTTTTAGATTTTCCAATTTGGTGGAGTAGAGGTTTTTAAAGTATAATCTAAAGATTATTTGGATCTCCACAATGTCTGTTGTTATATCCCTCCCCATTTTTATTGTTTTGATTTTGTTAATTTGGATATTTTCTCTCTGTCTTTTAGTTGGTTTGAATAAGAATTTGTTTACTTCAGTGCTTCTTAGATGGGGAAAACAAATTACTCACAGGAGGAAATATAGAGACCAAGTATTGAGCAGAGACTGAAGGAAAGCCCTTCCAGAAACTGCCTCACCTGGGGATCCATCCCATATACACTCACCAAACCCGGACACTACTGTGGACGCTAGGAAGTGCTTGCTGACAGTAGACTGATTTGGCTGTCTCCTGAAAGGTTCTGCCAGAGCCTAATTAATACAGAGGCTGATGCTCATGGCTAACCATTGGACTGAGTGTAGGGTCCCCAATGGAGGAGTTGGAGACGGGACTGAAGGAGCTAAGGTGGTTTTCAGCCCCATGGGGGGAGCAACAGTATCAACTGGCCGGACACATGGAGGGACCCATGGCTCTGGCAACATATATGGCAGAGGATGGCCTTGTTGAACATCAGTGGGAAGAGCAGCCTTTGGGCCTGAGGGTGTTAGATGGCCCCAGTCTAGGAGAATGCCAAGGTGGGAATATGGGAGTGGGTAGGTGGGTGGGGAAGCACCCTCATTAAGTTATGGGAAGGGAAAATGGGATAGGGTTTCTGGAGGGGAGACTTGAAAAGGGGAAAACATTTGGTATGTAAATAAGGAAAATATCCATTAAAGAAAAAAAGAATGCTGTGTAGAAGCCAAAGTTGCACTTCCTGGTGACTCCTCCAGCAAGCCGAGCCCCTCAAAAGAGGGCTGCTCCCAGAAGAACACCTGCAGCTCAGCCTCCAGCAGCAGCTGCACCATCTGCAGTTGGCTCACCTGCTGATGCATCCCAGCAGCCAGGCCTGATGGTCCAGATGGCTTCCATTGCAGCAGGTGGGCTGTGCCATGGGGCACAGCCTGGATCATGCCATCACTGGGGGCTTCAGTAGAGGTGGTAATGTTGAGCCTGAAAAGCCTGACATCACTTATCAGGAGCCCCAGGGACCCCAGTTGCAGGACCAGCAGTCTTTTGGACCTTGCTCTCTAGAGATCAAGTGTGCTCGGAACCACAGCTCTGTGAGAGCTTCAACAAGGTGCTTGTAGCAGCGCAGAATTGCCAATGATTTATCCTAACCAAGAAATTCATGCTAAACAAATGTAAAATTAGTTCTGTATAATTGATAGTACAAGTGTGGACCCTTATTCCCAACAGCTCCACTGCTTCAGAATGGCCTTGAAAGAGATCTCACTATAGTTGTTTACTGAGGCTTGTAGTGTGTGGGTTACTAGGCAAGTGTTTGGCTTCCTTGAACTAACTGTATTGTGACTGTGAATTTAAAAAAAAAATAAAGGGGTTTATTCTGAAAAAAAAAAAAATTATCTTGTTGACTTTCTCAAAGAAGCAGCTCTGTGTTTCATTGATTCTTTGTATTGTTTTCTTTGTTTATATTTTTTCTGATTTCAGTGCTCAGTTTGATTATTTCCTGCAATTTACTCCGCCTGTGTGAGCTTACTTTTGGTTCTAGAGCTTTCAGGAATCCTGTTCAGTTGATAGTATGAGGTTTCTTTGTAGGTACTAAGTTCCAGGAATTTTCCTCTTAGCATTGCTTTCATCGTGTCCCAAGAGTATGAGTAGATTATGCATACATTTTCACTGAATTGTAGGAAGTCTTCGATTTCTTTCTTTCTTTTTCCTTGACCCAGTAATCATTCGGTAGACAGTTATTCTTCAGTTTCCATGAGTTTGTAGGCTTCGTGTTGTTCCAGGTGTTAAAATACAGCTTTAACACATGGTGATCCGGTAGGATGCAGGGGGGTATTTTAATTATCTTTTATTTGTTGAGATTTGCTTTGCGACTCTTAGGTCTATTTGATTCATAATGTGTATTAGCGCTAGTATTTTTTTAGTTTTTGTCTGGATGACCTGTCTATATTGGTGAGAGTGGTATTGAAGTTTATCACTGTCAATGTGTAAAGGTACATGTACAATTTAAGCATTAGTAGTGTTTCTTTTAATATCATGGGTGCCCTTGTATTGGGGGCTTAGATGTTAAGAATTAAAAATATTATCTTGGTTGATTTTCTTTTGATGAGTATGAAGTGTCTTTCCCTATCTTTTTTGATTAACTTTGAATGTAAGTCTATTTTGTTAGATATTGGAATGGCTACATGAGCATGCTTTATGTCTCCCATGTCCGCAATGTGAGGTGACAAATCCTGGTTTGAAGAGGTCAACATTTGGGGCCTCTTGTCATGCGCTTCCGACCTTTCCTCTCTGGGGAAGAGTGCACTTGCTTGGAAAACCTTTTTGTCAACCCTTTACTCTGAGGGTATAATCTAATGTTTACTTATGACATTAAGATTGTGTTTCTTGGCGCCTGCGTGGGCTCGGGCTCGCTCACCAGCCGTCCTGCGGGCGTGCGCCCCGGGCTGTGGGCAATGCAGTTATCAAAATTGACTTCAGAAGAGAGAAGGCTAACAATGGAAAACACTGGGAAAGTTACCAGAAAGCTGTCATCCTCAGTGCCAGGCTCAGGTGTTACAGGTTAAAAAACTCTTCCCCAGAGAGGAAAGGTCAGAAGCACCATGATGGACTCAGAAGCGCATGACAAGAGGCCCCAAATGTTGACCTCTTCAAACCAGGATTTGTCACCTCACATTGCGGACGTGGGGGACATAAAGCATTACTTCTGTGGCATCTGCGCGACTTTCAACAACGTGGCAATCACTTACCCTTTACCCTATCCAGAAGATCCTCTTCCGGCAGCAGCTGTACAGCATCAAAACCTGGGATGCAATCCTGCAGTTGAGGAAGGATAGGTTCCGCAATCTGTACCAAGGAATCCTCTCTCTTCTGATGCAGAAGACGACCACGCTGGCACTTATGTTTGGTCTGTATGAGGATCTGTCGCGCCAGCTCCACAAGCACATGAGCAGCGCTCCCGAGTTGGCCACCCGAAGCGTGGCCACGCAGCTCACCGGAACAACAGAAGCCATTCTCACTCCATTCGAAAGGGTTCAGACTTTGCTTCAGGACCACAAGCATCACCTTAAGTTCACAAACACTTACCAGGCTTTCCAGGCACTCCGATGCCATGCGATTGCAGAGTATTACCGAGGCTTGGTGCCCATCCTTTTCCGAAATGGGTTCTGCAATGTCCTTTTTTTTTTTTTTTTTTTTTTTTTTTTTGGCCTTCGAGGGCCCATTAAGGAGCACCTGCCTACTGCCACCACTTACAGCGCACACCTGGTCAATGACTTCCTCTGTGGAGGTGTGCTCGGAGCCATGCTGGGCTTCTTAAGCTTCCCAGTGAATGTCATAAAAGCTCTGATACAGTCTCAGATTGGTGGGCCATTCCAGTCTCTCCCCATGGTTTTCAAGACGATCTGGATAGAGCGGGACAGGAAACTGATCAACCTTTTCAGAGGTGCACATTTGAATTACCACCGCTCTCTCATCTCCTGGGGGCATAATCAATGCAACTTACGAGTTTTTGTTAAAGATTGTATGATAAGGCCACTACATGAGATGTTATTCTCATCTAACTAGACCCAGGGAAGATGCAATTTGGCTTTGTTCCTATTGGCTTAAATACAGGTTTTGGTGTCATTAAGACTGAGCCATAATTTACAGACAAAGCATGGACAAGAAAAGAGTCCAGGCTTCAGTGGGCAAGTGTCAGGGTTAGGTTTACTCCAGAGCTTTAGGCTGTTTCCCGGGAACCAGCCTGTACCTGATGACCTTTCGGGACAGCTGACAGCTGAGAGAGATGTCTTTTCCTCCCGGAAGGGTTGCTAGGCCTTCTGGGTGGAAACTGTGGCGTCAGCAGCCAGAGCACGTGCTCCTAGCCCAGGGCTTCTCAGGCTCACTCTCACCTCATTTATTTTGTCTCTGCTCTTAAGAGGGTCATCATCATTAGACCCCAACTCTGCATGGAGGACTGGAGCAGAGATGACGCTCAGTGCCATGGCTGTGGCTCCATGATGAAACGTTGGGGTTAGCTTTGAAACTAAGTGCTGCTGAGATAGCCAGTATCCAGACTTTCTGTTCAGGTTTGGTAGAATTGAGCAGCTAAAGAAGGCTTCCATTTTGCTGTTTAGCTTCGAACATTTTCTGTTTCATTCTGAATATGACTTTAAGCCCTTCCAGAATGTCCTTGGGCTGTCTTTACTGAACTCATTGCCAAAAGATCGAGTGCCCTAGTTAACTTCCGTTGTATGCTTCATTGTGTTCACCACAAGCTCTGCTCTTCTGCTTGACTTCTCAGTGCTACTGGTGTCGGCATAGCCGACCAGTGGGGACATCGTCCCTTGTGAGTATAGTAACTATCATGTCTGTCCTGTTCTCTGGCACTAGACTTTAAACAAATAAACACTTCCATCAAGTTAAAAAAAAAAAAGATTATGTTTCTTGTATGCAGCAGATAGATTTATTTTTCCCATATCCATTTGTTACTCTGTCTCTTTTTATTGGGGAGTCAAGTTTATTGATATTGAGAGATATCAGTAACCAAAGATTGCTAACTCCTGTTATTTTGGTGATAGTGCTGATGATAATGTTTGTGTGTTTCCCTTTTTTTATGTGTTGCTGGTGTGAGATTATTTATTGCCTGTATTTTTGTGGGTGTAGTTCAACTCCTTGGGTTGGAGTTTTCCTTCTAGTAGCTTCTGTAGGACTGAATTGGTGAATAGATATTGTTTAAATTTGACTTCATCATGGAAACAAAACCCTTCACAATAGCCACAAATAACACAAAATACCTTGGTGTAATTCTAACCTAGCCAGTGAAAGATCTGTATGCCAAGAACTTCAAGTCCCTAAAAAGAGAAATTAAGGAAGATATCAGAAGATAGAAAAATCTGGTTTTTGGATAAGTAGGATTAACATAGTGAAAATGGCCATCTTACCAAAAGCAAACTACAGATTCAGTGCAAACTCCAAAATTCCAACACAATTCTTCACAGATCTTGAAAAACAATTCTTATGTTCATATTGAAAAACAAAAAAACTCAGGATAGCTAAATGATCGTGAACTGTAAAAGAACTTCTGGAGGTTTCATCATCCCTGACCTAAAGCTATACTACAGAGCAACAGTAACAGAACCTGCATGATATTGGTACAGAATCAGACAGGTGGATCAATGGAATTGAATCCAAGGCACAGAAATAAAGCCACATACCCATGGACACTTGATTTTTGAGAAAGAAGCTAGAATCATACAATGGAAGAGGAAGAGCATCTTCAACAAATTGTGCTGGCCCCTTGCAGCTTTTAATAGTTTTCTTTGTTTTGTATGTTTAATGTTTTGATTATAATGTGTCAAGAGGACTTTCTTTTCTGGTCCAATCTCTTTGGTCTTCTGTAAGCTTCTTGTACTTTTATAAGCATGTCCTTCTTAAGATTAGAAATTTTTTCTTCTATGATTTTTGTTCAAAATATCTTCTGGGCCTTTGAGCTGGTGATTATTCTCCTTTTTCTATTTCTGTTATTATTAGGTTCGGCCTTTGCATAGGGTTCCAGATTTCCTGGATCTTTTATGTCAGAAATTTTTAGAGTTAACATTTTTGTTGATGGATGTATCGATTTCTTCTATTGCTTCTTCAATGCTTGAGATTTTCTCTTTCCTTTTGTACTGTCTTTGTCATGCTTGTGCCTGTAATTCCTGTTTACTTACCTAGATTTTCCATCTCCAGGATTCCAAAGATTTGTGTTTGCTTTTATTTTCACTTTCAGGTTTTGAATACATTTATTTATTTCCTTCACCTGTGTAAGTTTTCTTGGCTTTCATTAAGTAAGTTCTTTATTCCCTCCCATTGTTTGTTTGTGTTTTCCTGGATTTCTTTAAGGAATTTATTCATTTCCTCTTTAAGTATCTCTGTCTTTTTTTTGGGGGGGGTGGGGTAGGGGTAGGAGTTCCAGACAGGGTTTCTCTGTGTAGTCCTACCTGTCCTAGAACTCACTTTGTAGACTAGGCTGGCCTGGAACTCAGAAATCTGCCTGCCTCTGCCTCCCAAGTGCTGGAATTAAAGGCGTGCGCTACCACTGCCTGGCTTGGATCTCTGTCTTTATAAAGTTGGTTTTATGGTCTTTTTCTTGTGGTCTGGTTTGGTTGGAATATTCAGGTCATGCTGTACTAGGATAGCTGAGCACTAGTGGTGACATTTTGCCTTGGCCATTATTGATTGTGTTTACTCTGGCTTCTAGGCATCTAGCTTTGGGGGTAATTATAGGTCTAGGCTTTTCTTTGTTTGATATTTTGTTTCTTGCTTTCTATTTCCTGTCTGTTCTTCTGGCCTGAGTGGCCTGTGGGTGAGTAGAGTATCCTCCACCAGAGATAGGAGCTATAGTTCTGATGGCTGGCATGGCCTCTGGTCTATTGATGTGTCCATGGGTTCTGGGTGCTAGTATGGTTGGTGATAGGGCAAGGGGCTTCCACTGGAGGTGTGGGCAGGGATATAGCAATGAGGACAGGCAGGACTGTTGGGGATAGGGTGCTCAGGTGATGAGGGAGTGTTAGTGGTCCACAGGTGAGATTAGTTTACCAGAGTTCTGGGTGCTGTTGTGCTCTATGGTAAAGTAGAAGACTTCCACTAAACATATGGGCCAGGGTATTGGTAGAAGAATAGGAGGGGTTGTTGTGGGTAGACTTGGTGGGTTCTGGAGGAGTATTGGTGGTTCACAGGCAGGGTCCTTACATGGGATGAAGGAGAGAAAGTTTTTGTTCATTTGTTTTATTAATAAGGTAAAACAAACAAAAAAACCCCAGTGTGTATGCTCTGAGTTGATGCTATAATTCAAGGCTTAGACAGCAAGGCGACTCTGATTCCAACCCTAGAACACAAGAGAAAGCCTTGTATAAGTCATAAAGGCTTTACCCACATGTGTGTCTAGCCAGGCGTCCTCATCCATGTCTATTGACCCTTGTTTAAATATTGTTATACATTCTGCTATCGTGAGTACTAGAAATTATAACAGGAACATTTATTACAACATTATGCCACTGGGACAATGTAAAGCAGGGTGTTCTTTTTTCAAATGTAAAAGTTTAAATGGTTGATTTCATAAAGCAGAGAATAGAATAGCTATTATTGGAAGGTAGGAAAGAACTTCTATTGTTCTATAATACCCTATGGAAACCATGGAACCTCAATCAACAACTATTGTTAATTATAATAATTTAATATAATATAATAGCCAACTATGTATTTCTCTAGCTACCATAGAGGATATAGGTATTACAAACACAAGAAATGTCAAATACTTAAAGTAATGGCTCTACTAACAACCTTAACTGTAGAACTATATATACGTATGAGTAATATACACATTACTATGGTATAAATACAAACAACTACTATACTGATTAGAAATTTTCAATGGACTTTAAAAATTATAATGAGAAGAGATAAAGAAGGAAAGATGAAAGAAAAGAAGCTCTTGCACAAGGGAAAGATCATGGAACTGACATTCGTTCTCAAAACTAAAACATACTACAATGAACAAGTCAGCCAGAAAAGCAAGCACTGTGTCTCTCTGGCAAGAATGTTCCCATAGAATACTTACATTATTGCTTGCCCAGAAAGGAAATCACAGTTTATTCCTGACTGACAGAATTCACCTGACTTCCATCATGTCATATTCAAGATACAGCAGTGTTTAGCCATTATAAAAACTTAGCTTGGAATGGGTCTCAAAAGAAAATTTGCAAATCTAAGCTGGGCCATGTGTTCCCATCCCAATTTACTTCCCTTCTTACTTACTTATACCAGAGACTCAACTGTGACTGAAGTTCAGTTTTAACAATGACTTCTCTCAGAGATTTAAGTTAGTTTACTATACACAACTTGAATGCAAGTTCTTTCAAGATAGGAATCCAGTGAGCTGGATGGGTAGTAAGCACCCCTTTGCTGAGGCACATTCTGCCCATGTGGGCATAAAAGGAAGATTTAGAAAGAGACTTAACTTGTTATTGAATATAATATCATGACTGAGAACTAAGGAAAAATGATTTCTCAGCTCTCCAACTAGCACTTGATTTCTTATGAGGGCGAATGAACACATGAGGGGGTATTCTCAGCTAAACATATGTCAAGATTGCTGTGAACTTCAATTTGTCTTTGTTCTTTTTTTAATTCAAAATGTCCATCCTCTACAGATTTATTAGCTTCTCTTTTATACTTTATTACATATATAGACATTATCTTTAGCATCTGCCTTAAGAATTAAAAATGTCTCTGGGAACACAGAACATGTCAGTCCAATAAAAAAGTAAAAGACATTCTTTTTAAGGTATATGGGGATGTGAAATAGGAAGGCTTGATGTATCGATAAGAGAGAAAGAGCGTCTGGGACTAGATAGGACAGAGTCATAATGGAAGCCGACTTCCAGTCTCCTGCAAAGTCCAGACGGGTAGACTGGATCATTTTGATCTGCAACAAAGTGAGCACTGCCTCTCAACAACCTAGAAATGGAGGGGTTGGCTGTGCACCCTGGCCTTCAGTTTGATGTCAACTAACACAGAACATTTCTTAATGTAAAGTCCGTAGTTGTTCCCATCAGCCAATGAGGAAAAAAATGGGTTGTGTTAATTTTTGTTGTTTTTCTTGTTCTTGTTAAAAATTTGCCTTGTTGGTCTAAGAGTTTGTGTCTGATTAATTTTTGATCTGGCTAATTCAGGACCTCTCTATTTCTATGTTCACTATCTTTATGTAACCCTTTGTCAAATTGGTTTACCACTTTTCTTTTCACCATTTGATTAGAGCTCAAAGATAAAGTATGGCATCCTCTTCCTAGAGCATATCTGGAGACAGTAACCTTGGTGAGATTCCCTTAAAGAGGTTTGGTGGACCCTCAGGATGCTGCTCATATAAAATATTTGCATTCTATATATTATAATCTTTGCTGCATTTTTCTAAACCAGTTGCAAGTCCAGAGACATCTGGTCATTTGTTGTTGTGATCATAGGAGCCATCTGAGGAAAAGTTGTTCCTATACCAGGAAATAGAGGCTGATACATCAGTAATTGCTTCTCATCTAGCTTCCCAATAACCAAAGAAGCCTGCTTAAGACTCCTCTTTTCTGTTGTTGCAGAGTCTAACAGGACCATGGGCAGAGAGAGGAGCATAACACATTGGAACCACAGGAAAGATTTTCATGGCAGCAAGGACTAAAGCCTTATTGCCAGGCATACGCTGAGCTGTCAAGTTGCAGCCTGGAATGTTTACAGCTATGTTTTAACCTCCTGACAATGAGACTCTGCAATGGAAAGGCTGCCAGACCTTCAAATATAATGACGCCACTACAATATTTATAAGTACCTTATACTCTTTCCAAACACATGTGCTCATTACTTATGTCTCTGCTTCTGCCTCACTTCTAGAGAAAACTTTCTGTATAAACAAAACAGATTGGTCTGCTTATACTTCTAAACTTTAATTGCCCTCCATCTCCATCTGTCAGAAGAAAGCCAGCCCCAGGGCTCAATGACAAAGCCTGTCCAACTGTACAGTATCCAGTAGCACACAGGTTGCCCGTACTCTTTTCACTGTCAGTACTGGTCAGTGTGCATATCTTTTAGTGTTTGCTTCTAATTCTTTCTTTCAATTAGGGATGTGAGAGAACCCTGGTCAGCAGGTTGGAGACAAGCCATGAACCCAATGACTCTGACAGATTCTGACCATCAGGCAGGTTTTATTTAAATGGGAACAGGCACCTAACATTAGTGAAAGGCCACTCAGACTGCTGACAGCTTATCTGGTTCAACATAAGTAGGATTCCAGGCAAATTGATTGCTTAATACTGATGAGGAATGACAAGGATTTCTTAGCCCTTCTGTGCGAAACTCACGACAATTGTATGTCTGCACGGCACTCTGTCTGAGATGCAGAGATTCTGAGCAATGGACATAGCTGTGGCCTGCAGATGAGAAGGAGACTATCCTCATGGTAAGGATACCCAACTTCTGGACAGAATGCAGAGGGTCCAAAAGAGACTTCAATTTTTTTCCAGGCTGGCCAAGGCCAGCTAGGTGCCCAACTTTCAGAATGTTGGTATAGACTTGTACGGCATGGTGTAAGACAATGGAAAGTGAAGACTTTGGGAGCAATTTCATTTCTATATTCTAAACTCTTAAAGTCAGTGGAGAGCTGTATCACTGAGCAAACTCACCAAGCCTCTCTGCACTCCAGAGACTTAGCTGGGTGTTTACAAGGATAGCTCTGAGACAAAGTTCTGAATGCACACATACCATATGGGTACACAGCAAGATGACACACATTATGTCACAAGCACACCCACTCACATCATCTCTTAAATGTCAGATGGTAAATCCCAGTGCTAATGGGTTACATGATAAACCCCAATGCTAATGGATCACATGGTAACTCCCAACCCAAAGGAGCATATAAGAACACAGAGTAATTGTCTTGTTCAGCAAACATTCTCCAACGGTATTTTAGTTAGCATTTCTGTTGCTGTAGTAAAACCCCAATGCAAAAAGCAACTCAGGAAGCTATGTAACCCATATCTCCAGATAATGGTCCATTATGGAGGGAAGCCAAGGCAGGAACCAGGAAGTGGGAACTAAAACGACTGTATGGAAAACTAATGCTTACTGAATTGTTCCTCATGACTTTCTCAGCTTGCTTACATATATGCCCTAAAAGTATTTGCTCAAGGGTGGCACGACACACAAAAGGAAAGGCCCTCATGCATCAATCATTAATTGAGAAAAAAAATGCCCCAGGGACTAATCTCAACTTCTCAATTGCATCTCTTTCTTCTCAGGTGTGTATTCTTTGGGTCAAGTTGACAAAACTAACAGTACACAGGTTAAGATATTCAGGCAACTTGAATGCAGCAAAGTAGTTCCTTAAAACTCTATCTCTAGTGGAAAACAGAAGATTACAGTCATAACTTTGCATCAGATGCTATTGACAGGATGTGAGATGTTGGGTATCATAAGCACAGAAACGACATAGTGCACATTTTTCTCAAAGTCAAACAGTGCAGCTTTGAGAACTAGCCAGAAAGCAAACCTCTCAAAACAGTGCAAGCATGGTTCACAGTCACCAGCAGCCTCTGACAGTGTACACTGTTAGGCAAGAAAAATGGCCTGTGCCCATCGAATCAATGAGGGGACGTCATCGACGATGATTTAGAGAGGATGAGACCAGTAACATTGGAAGCACATCCATGGGTGGCTGAGTTTTGGGTACAAGTTATTAGATGGAAAATTGTCATGCAACAATGTCAGGCACTATGCTTCAGTGAATCTTCTGAGTAACTATGTGCTCAGTGTGGCTGTTTCATCTAAGCAAACTTCTTCAGTATTAAAGTAGGTATGTTATAATTTTGTAGCAATTACCAGAATTGGTGTATGCAGACTCTCAGTGAGAACAAAATGTGCCTTTGTCACTTGTAAGGAAAATTCATGACTTATAGATGTCCTTCTGAGGCTCCTAAGAAAACATGATGTGGGGCGAAGACTTATGAGCATGTTTGGTCCCAAGATCATGCCAGAGAATCACATGCATTCAAGGAACATGAATTTCCTCTAGGAACTTGAGCACAGTTATTAAGCTACCACCATCTTTCTCGAACTGCCTTAGACTTCAGCCAGGGGAGTATGCATATCAACATATTTTGAGTGACACCTTTAGAGAAAGCCATGTGGGGCCCATGGACACATGTGCCTACCCATCACTGCCAGTAGGTGTTTGTGGCAACAGAGACCTTGCCACAGATGTGGGCTGTGTTTGCACTCGACCTGTCCTTAAAAACCCTCCCCATAGTCCCCCCAAAGTGTAACTGAAGCCATTTTACAGACTGTATATGAGTGAATGACTCCAAATAGATCTTGAAAATGAAAAGCTAGTGGTATAATTTTATGGAAATATTTGGCAACCCATGAAGTGTAACACAAATTACAAATTTTATGTTAAAAATATTTTTCTCTATAATCCATCAGAATTTCCTATGGCAGAAACAATTGTAGGATTAAAGATTCAAAGCTAGTATGCCACCTTCCCACAGTTACCTGCAACAGGCAGGTAGGCCTGGCCCAGTATAAGAGGGGCTGCTTGCCTCCTCCTCTCTCTTTTACTCTCTTACTCTTGCCTCTCTCTCTTACCTCTTGCCTCCTTGCTCCCCATCTCCCCATTCCCTTCCCACCTCTCTCCATGTGGCCATGGCCTATCTCTACTTCTCTACTCTTTCCTTCTCTCTATCTTTCTCTGCCTCTACTATTCTCTTAACTTCCCTCCTCATGCCCTAGATAAACTTTACTCTATGCTATACCATAATGTGGCTGGTTCCTGAGGGGGAAGGGATGCCTTGGCATGGGCCCACTGAGATATCCCCTTCCCCCACACCTCACTGCGCCACCTTAGAACATATCAAAGTAGTGCTTTATCTTTTTATAATCACAACAAGAAGTCCTTTTTTGACAGAAAGGCAATATCATAAAAAAAATCACCATTTTCCAGTGTAACACATTTGCAGTAAAGGACAGACAGATGGAAGAAAGGGGAGTGCCAATCTAAATATGAAGAAGAAAACTTTCACATAACTTTCCCTCACAAAACTTTACCACACATTTCATAATGTGTTCAGGGACTCTGCATCCAGCCAAATGAGATGATAAATACCTGTCTCCAGGGCTGAAACGCCATCTCCCCAGGGCAAAGGAGAGACACACACGAAAGAAAATGTTACAAGAAATTCTGTTTGCTTTAAATGTGTTGGTATCCAATCCAAACACACAGAATACAAAACTGTACCTGAGCTAAACAAATAATTGAGGCAGTGACCTGCTTCCACTGGAGGTGGTGAAAAATCTTGACAACTATGTAATGAGCTTTCTATGCCTGTGACAAAATTCCTAAGAACTAAATATAAATGTCAAAGGAATTGTTTGAATTCCATTTAGGTTTCAATTCATGGTCACTTGGCCAATTGCTTTTGGGCCTGCTATTTGGCAGTCCATTGTGATGGGAGCATTTAGCAGACGGAGATCTTCAACTCACCTTGTGGGAGCCAGGTAATAAGAACAAGAAAGGAAAGGGCCAGAGAGTCAGTACCTCCTTGCAAAAGAGTAAGCCCAATGACCTGACTTCCTTTTACTAGGCCTAACATCAAAAAGCCCCTACATCATCCAATGATGCCCTGGGCTGAGGGCCAAGCCTTTAATACATTGCCCTCTGGGAGTCATTTCAGATTTATACCTCACTTGCCACAAATATCATGCTTATTTCTTGCTCTGGTATCAAGCCTTCACATCCAGATGCTGACTCGCCTCATCTGCAGGATACTCTTCACCTTCAATTTGTTCCACAGATGTGTGGTAGCATGGGATGCATACCTCACCTGCAAATATATTCTCCACTTTTATCTTGTTCCATGGGACTATGATAGTACAGGCTGTCAGAGCAGGTGGCAACGGTTGGGTAACTCCTGAGAAAGAAAGTTTTCTTCTGATGTCCCCTAACCTGAAATCATTCTCTGGAGAACTATACAATGTCCCCTGAGGGAAGATAAACAGTTACAATACAAGGGATGTCCAAATGTAAACCCTCAATGCTCCAACTCTCCCTTTAAAACTATGGTGCACCTTGTAGACCATTAGCTTCATTAAAGCACTTTCCCTGATTCAATAACATATTCAATTCAAGAATCAGATTTCAGTTTTGAGAGTATGCTAAAATTAATGTGAATTTCACACAAAATGCATCTCCCTCCCAGAAGCTAGCATTTTGAAAATGGAAAGCAATTACATTCTGTGTTAATTTTCTTCCTGTAGCTACAACAAAATGAAACAAGATCATATGTGATTATGAACTTAAAATGAGAAATTGTTTATTAGGTTTAGAGGCTCCAATCCATGGTCAACTGACTATGTGGGAGTATGTGGTAAATCAAAGCAGCTGACCTCATTGACATAGAGATGGAACAGGTAAAAAGTTGAGATGCCACTGTCCTTTTCAAGACACAACCTCAATGTCTAAAAACTGTCCACTAAGCCCCCTGAAGTTTCTGTCATCTTCCCAGCAATACTACCCTGGTGGCCACGACTTTAACACATGTGCACTGGGGAACATTCAGCAAATAAATTATAGCACAGTGTTCGTTTAGTACTTAGAGTTTCCAGAACAACATGAGAATACCAAGCAGCACAGACACTCAAGTCCCTAGTAGAAATGGCATTTCTAGATGACTTTAAGAAAGAGCTATTGCAATGTAATAATTAGTATAATATGCTGTTTAGGAAATAATTAATATACTTTATTGCTTAGGGATATCATCTGTTAGCATTCTTTCCAAACTCTGCCCCACAGCCAAGTAGTCCAGGCTTGCTATAAAAGGGGCTGTTTGTCCCTCCTCTCTCTCTCTTACTCTTATTCACTCTCTTCTCTCCCTGACCCCTTTCTCCCTCTCTCCCCCTCCCCCTCCTCCCTCTCCCTCCCCTTCTTCCTCCCCTCCCCCTCCTCCTCCTCCTCCTCCTCCTCCTCCTCCTCCTCCTCCTCCTCCTCCTCCCCCCCTCCTTCTACCCCTCCTCCTCCTCCTTTTCCCCCTCCTCTTCCTCCTCCTCCTCCTCCCCCTCCTTCTACCCCTCCTCCTCCTCCTTTTCCTCCTCCTCTTCCCTACCCTCCTCCTTCTCCTCCTCTCTTCTCCTCTCTCTCTCTCTTTCTCTCTCTCTTTTTATAAAACACAACATCATCTGTATATGCTCAGCAAGGTACAAGATTTTAAAATGAATCTTGGGTATAGAGTCTGTGCCTAGGAGGGTCAACACTACTTAGAAATTTGAGTATCTCCTTCAAGCCTGACTCAGACTTATTTTTCCAACCAACAACAGAGCTAAGACTGTGTAAATGGTATGCGACTGCATAAAAAACAGCCTGAAAACAACTCTCTTAAACAAATAAACAACTCAGTGCTTGAACATTATTTGCCTAATCTCTGACACCATTAATCAAATTCAAAGTTTTTCTTTAAAAGCCTGAAGTGAAGGAGTGAAAATTGGGGGAAGGGAAGGAAAATAACCCTGGAGCCAGTGAGATCTGGGACACACAGAAGATGGAAATCCACCTCACCTGCCAAAGAGAGCCTCAGGAAGCTAGCAAGAAGTGCCAAGGGTGTAATGGGGCAGCCATGATGAGCGGCAAAGCAGGAATGAGTCAACATTGAGAATTCAGACAGAAAACCTGTAAAGCAGATTGAATGAAAGTACTTCTCTCTCTGCACAATTGTGGCTACTCTTTAAGAAAATGGAAAAAAATAGGAATCACCTATTTGAATTGGCCAAATGTGTTCATTATGAAATCATATGAATATAGACTTCCTGGATACCATCATAAGATTTAATATATAAACATATATATATAATATTTACCTATATTTTAACTATATATAAAATAATATATAATATAGAAAACTTCAAAGCTGATGCTGGTTGTGTGCATCAGTCTGCATCCCACAGTATCCCTTCAAACCTGAATGGCATAGTGTAGGAAGCAGCACAGCACAGCTGTCTGCATGTGGTCACAGAACAAAGGTCAACAAGAACTTGAACTTTCTACTTGCGTCTCCTAATTTTTCCTTTTCCCAGCTCCAGATGCCCTGCTAGAGATCCTAAACAACCTCACCATCATCATTTCCCATTCACAAATAAAATGTTCTGTTTTCAAGGAAATTTAAGTGTAAGATCACAGGACTGTACTAAACCATCTTCCACCTTGTAGTATTGAAGGCAGGCTGGGTATCATTGCGTATCCTGCTCATAACATGGAACAGTCATGAATTATAGCAGTTAGGGAAGGAATGACATGTTCGCTTTCAATTTTATTTGTAATTTTTACCGTTTAAATTGAAACAGAATTAAACCACTTCCCCCTTCTGAGCCCTCCCAGTTACTCTGTCTCAAATCCTTTTCATCCCTACTCTCAAGATGTTAAGGGGTTTTGTTTATTTGTTTATTTGTTTGGGTGTTCCTGCTATATTTGTTACATACATAGGTAGTATTGCAAATATGTGCTAAATCTTTTCTTGGTGTTTTTACGCATATGGTTCCAAGGCTTGGTACTCTGCATTGGACAACCAATAAAGGGACTCATCCCTGGAAAAGGCTAGTACTTTGCTTTTTAGCAGTCAAAACAGCCTGTAGCTCTTTGTCTAGGTGTAGGACTACAATGTTTCCCCTTCCATGTTAGCATCTCCATTGGTATTTACATTGTTTCAGTTTTGTTTTATGGGTTTTGTTGTTAGGAAAACTTCTGATTACTTTCTGGCTAAGAATTCTCTTACTGGGTGTCAGAATACCGTGCAGATGATCAAAGCCAGTTGTATCACAAATAGATCTTCACTCTTAAGAGTGAACTTTAACCAACTTGTGGATATCCTCATCTTACTCAAAATATTTCCGAGGTTCTAACCCACTATTAGGCGAGAGGACAATGAAGCAGTCATTTAAAGTGTGTAGTATTACTCAGCTATTTGATGTAGATATTCAGCCTGGCTCTGAAGAATCAATTCAGTCTCAAGTAGGTTGCCTGCTTTGTTAATTCGATATTCTTTTCACTGTGGGCAAGAGCAACTGGGATTCATCCTCAGTTTACCCTCTAGCTCACTGGAACTCTACTTTGTATATTTTCCTAGAAATACTTACAAGTTGATACCATAAAAAAGAAACAAGGCAAGGTGAAGATAATGCAAGGTCAAGTCTATTTTTAAATAATTAATTTGGTTAAGGAAGTCCATCGTTCATTGCTTAGAGTATTTCCTGCTCTAGCACATTTATTAAACTCAGTAGGGTGAAGATTATAATGTTCTAATATAAATTTAAGTATTTCCCATAATGTTCCAGTGTGACTTGTCTATGGAAAACCATATTAAAATTCTCAATAAATTGTCTTTATGCTGGCCAAGGTCATGAACCCAGAAGTTTCAGACATATCACACATGTTCTTATCAAAAGACAACTATCTATTCCAGAAAGGTCTGTGTTTTCTGATGGGCCTTTGATGTAAATTAAATGTAAACTTAAAGGAACCCAGCTGCTGGGGCACTGCACAGATGCCCAAAGGGCCATCAATACTTATAAGATATTACTTTCCGTCTCTGGGATATGCACTGAAGCTCCTAGTCTCTGCCATTTCCACAAAAGTTAACAGCAACTACTAGATAACCCATCTCTTGGTGAATACAAATTGAGCTAAGAGGGACACTTTCAGTGTTGCACATGGAAAATCTCAGCTGTCATGTATAGCTAAAGTTTCAAGATCAAGTTAAGCAAAGATAAAAAGAGAAATAAATGGAAAAGCTGAGAAAGATGTGGAGGAAATAACAAGAGTGGGTGACTTATGACTGAGTAGGTATTTGCTCACTGTCTCACTACGGACAGAAAAATCATCTAGAAGTGTATACCGGAAGATGGACTTGTTTGAATTTTGTATACAATCACAAATTTTAAATGTAGCTTTAACTGCAGTAAAATACATTTAAAAAGATAGAACATTTGATAACATTCATACATACATATATTTTCAGCTGGGACTTCTTATCTCAGTTCTAGAAGTCAAGGAGGATTTCCTGAATTTCTGATTGTAGTTTCAAATTACTACAATTATTATTTTAACAAGTTACTCTATCTTTAGCACCTTCAGTTTGGCTTCTAGGTCCTTTTGATTCAACCCCAGGACACTCTCAAGGTATCTGAGATAGTCTAGTCTTTTTTGTTTTTTTGTTTTTTGTTTTTTCCAGACAGGGTTTCTCTGTGTAGCCCTGGCTGTCCTGGAACTGGCTTTGTAGACCAGGCTGGCCTCAAACTCAGAAATCTGCTTGCCTCTGCCTCCCAAGTGCTGGGATTAAAGGTGTACACCACCACTACCTGGCGATAGTCTAGTCTTATCTTAAACATTTCCTGCTCTCAAACTGGAACTAGCCTGTCCACAAAACATCTTGGGTTTGGGGGGTTTTGTTTATTTATTTATTTACTTTTGGATATTTTCTTTATTCACATTTCAAATGTTATCCCCTTTCCTGGTTCAGACCCCCCACTCCCACAGAAACCCCCTATGTCATTTCTCCCCCTCCTGCTTCTATGAGGGTGTTCTCCCACTTACCCATTCACCCACTCCCGCCTCCCCGCCCTCACATTCCTCTACACTGGGACATCGAGCCTTCATAGGACCAAGGGCCTCTCTTCCCACTGATGCCCAACAACCCCATCCAGTGCTACATATGCAGCTGGAGCCATGGGTCCCTCCATGTGTACTCCTTAGTTGGTGGTTTAGTTCCTGGGAGCTCGGGAGGGAGGAGTCTGGTTGTTTGATATTGTTCTTCCTATGGAGCTGCAAACCCCTTCAACTCCTTACAAAACAACTTGTGATGGTTTCCCTAAACAATGATGGCTATAGGTCACAGTCTAGAGAATGGAGAGTCAGAGGTCAACACTATTAAAATGACAAAAAGGAATCTCAGATCAGTGTTACTCAGTTTCCAAAGCTATATACAGTTAAATTAATGATGACACCATGCATAACAACACAAAGTAACAGTATGTGAATACATAGACCAAGTACACTAGCTGAAGATCATCCAGCTTTTGTGGGGCCACCTCCTCATGTCCATAAGAAAATGTCATCATTTGCTTTAGGATGCTCATTGGTTAAAGGACTAAGTTAAATATGGAAATGAAGGTAAAAAAGCTGGCCCCTCATATGTGACTAAATGTGTCATATATTGTTGAAATTAAAGGTCATTACAAGATTACAAGAATAAAGGACAGTGGCTGGGCTGTAGCTCACTTGATAGAGTGCTTAACTAGCTTTCATTAGGTCCTAAGTTTATCTCCCCAGAGATACAAAAACAAACAAACAGCAACAAAAAGAAACAAAATATCCCTAAAGGTCAGACCATGGCTACATTGCCCAGCTCCTTGCAGTGGCCCAAGCACAACACCCCAAAGTGGCTCTGGCACACTTCCTTACACTTGCTCCAGTACTTCATCCATCTTACAGTGTATACAATCCAACTCCCAACATTCTTCTTCCCCTGGTGCCCAGTTAAACCTTCACTGGCTTCACCTCCCAGCTCCATGTTCCTGCATGTCTCTTTAGGACTCTCTCCATTCCATATTCCAATTTAATTTTAAATAACTATCTGGCGAAGAAAAGTTTTCTTTTCAAAAGTTTTATTTTCTCAGTGTGAAAATCTCTTGCCCTCTGGTGTGAAAGTTTTTTTTTTTT